>NIVC01004543.1:0-42649 GCA_002269645.1 Macrostomum lignano
TATCACCATCAGGTCTCATCGTGCTGAGCCGCTCTCAGAAGTCAAACTTCTTTTCCTCTTTGATGACACGGGCGGCCTCCTGTTTTAGGTCAGAGTACCGACGGATATTTTCAGGGTCATCAGGGCGCTCGATGAGGAGGAGGCGGCTTTCTTCACGACTGTCGGCTGCCTTCTGACAGCGTTCATTCCAGAAGGGCTGTCGCTTTCTGGGGCCGTTACCGAAAGGGTTAGGGTTAGGGTTAGGGTGGCCGGGCCGGACGCACCGGTTAGAGCCCTGGTGATGAGGGGATTGCTTTTTCCTGTGTTAGTCTATCGAGACACCACAATTGGCACTTTGCCTTGCTGGTGTTCTTCGGTGGTCTGGTGTCCGGCGCTGGCTGTGGGGCGTGCCGCGCCGTCCTGCATAGGCGATTCTGGCCTCGGTGGTGGCAGCAGTCCCAGTGCTGCTGTTGTAGCAGCGGATTTGTTCCAGTTGCTCAAGCGTTTGCAGCACTTCGTTCAGCAGCATGTCGGTAGCTTGCATTCTCTCCAACAGTCTATGCTTGTGGTCCACAGAGGCGAGTCCGTCCACGAGCCGCATGGTGATGAGCTCGTCCTCGCTTGATAGTTTCGTCTCGAGCTTCTCAGCGCTACACGTAGCCGCCGCTGCACAGAGTCGACGGTAGTAGGAGGCGACAATTTCGCTTGGGTCCTGCCTGAGAGCAAGGAATTTCGCTTGTTCGGCAATATCAAGGCGATTTGTGGGCCGGATTATCTCCTTAATGATGTCACGGATTTGTGCAAATGTTTTTTCTCCAGGCTGGCCGGGGCAGCCATGAGGGAGTGTTCTCAGTGCCTTGAGACCTGCCCTGGCAAGGAATAGGTCAGTGATTTGCCGATCTTCTTTCGTGTCCGTCAGTTTCTTGGTTCCTGCGACGGCTGCAAAGCTGAGCAGCCAGGCTTTAGCTGTGTCTAGGTCAGCCAAGTTTAGTTCGGAGTTGCTTGCTTGCGACGCCATTGTCAAGTCGCGCCCAGTAAACGAGGACAAGGCTGCCCGCAGGCTTGGTTTGAGTCAAGTGCGAAATTATATATTTGAAACGAGCGAAGTATTGCAAAGCTTGTGCGATAGGTTTACTGACCATAGTGCGATACCGATCAAAATATATAGGCTTAAAACTTAGAATCGATCACTGACGGACTGAATATTGTTATGCCAAGGGAGAGAGGGAATGTACACAGCGCCGCGTAATGCATCGGTTTGCGCGAGCCTGCGAGGGCTAACCGCCTTTAGTGCAAGGGGGGGGGGGCTGTTTGGGTGTTGGCTGTCTGGTGATGGGTGGGTGCTTTGTACATGCGTGTGCCTATTTAGGTCGCCACCTAAAGCCTGGTTCACATTTCCGCAAATAGCTGACGCTCACAGCTAATAGCTGATTTTCAGAAATCTACTAGCTCAGCGCGACCACTACTAGCGGGTGCTACTATCGCCTCAAATAGATGCATCGCCATGCAGTTCAATTTAACCCGCGAAGATAATAGGCAATATTTGACCCTTGGCCACTGTTACGAGTATATAAATTAATTCAGTCTAGTGCTAGCCCTATCTGTGCTTCGGACAGGGCGTTTTCAATCTAAGAAATCTTGACCAGAAAGCCGTGACCAGCTTTCAGATTTCAAACATGCTTTCACGAGCCAAGAAGCTACTGCTATTGGCAATCGTAACGATACTGCAACATCGTAGGCTGATCAGGCAAGGCCGCCGCCCTAGGCGATGGTGGCGGAGACCGAGTCATCAACGAAGAGAAGAGCTTGGCGAGTTTGCCGGATTGATCCCACATCTGCGAGATAGAGAATCGGAGATGTACTTCAAGTATATGCGCATGCGCCCGGCTCGGTTTGAGCATCTGCTTTCACTGGTTGCAACCAAACTCTCCAGGCCATGTGCAAGAAGAGAGGCCGTTCCGGCAGAGGAGAAGCTAATGATGTTCTGGAGGTTCATATTTTGTTATACGAGCTCGTATTTTTGGGAGTTTTACTAATTTAATTGTACATGTATTTTTTTTTATTTAATGTACATGAGCCAACCCCCCTCTCTCTCTGCTAGCCTCACCCCCACGTAAAATATTAATTAAAAGGGCGTGATTTTGGTAAGCGTGCTTTTTGCTAAGTGGTTGTTTGTTTTGTTTGCCTGCGCGAGAACGCAGAGGTATTGAAAGGCTACAAACATCCAATTTTCGCCTACTTAATTATTTTTCGGTTTTTTGAAGAGTTAGTCGATTTAACAAATGATGACGCTTTGCTACCTGGCTTCGGGTTGCAGCCAAGCCGACTTGTCGTTTCGATTTGGCCGAGGACGCTCTACTGTGTCAGGGGTCGTGTTCGAGACTGCGATTGCCATCTACGACAAGCTGGCGTCAACATATCTAAAGTTTCCTGCATCTGCAGAAGAATGGAAAGCAATCGCTGGTGGATTCTGGGAAAAGTGGCATTTTCCGAACTGCCTCGGTGCAATTGACGGCAAGCATTTCAAGGTTCATTGTCCAAGAAACACCGGCTCCCAGTACTTCAATTACAAGCAACAGTTCAGCTCACTGGTACTCGCCATGTGCGACAGTAACTACATCTTCACGTACATAGAGAGTGGCAGCGCAGGGAGAGAAGGAGACGCTGGAGTCTTCTCACGTTCAGCCTTGTACGCTGGATTGGAGTCTGGATCGGTGAAAGTCCCGGAGCCTTCCTGCATTTCTGGCAGCAGCCTCGTCATGCCATTTGCAATTGTCGGTGATGAGGCTTTCCCGCTGAAGAATTATCTCATGCGCCCATTCCCTGCGCGCGGCGGAATGGTACCATTGGACTACAAGACGCAAGTGTTCAACTACCGGCTGTCTCGAGCAAGACGCACAATTGAGAATGCGTTTGGAATCCTGGTGACTCGCTGGCGACTCTTCCTGCGGCCTGTCATAGCGAGAATCGATCACGTTGAGGCCTTTATTCGGTGCGCATTCGTACTGCATAACTTCATGCGAATAGAGGACGAGGCCAACATTACAGCAGCTCGGTCCTACATGCCACCTGGAAGTGTTGACCAGGAACTGCCCACCGGCCAGGTACAGGAGGGTTCATGGAGATCCACCGTGACAGGCAGCGGCGGGGTAATGCCAGCCCGGAATCTGGGTGGAAATCGAAGCAGCGCCTCCGCTCGGGAGCAACAGATGCTGCTGAGGGACTTCTTCGTCAGCCCCAATGGTGCCATTCCATGGCAGAGCGCAATGATACATGTAACCTACTGATGATAATCGATAATACTGTTGATGAATCATTAATTTATTCCGCATGTTTATTTCGCATACAGAACGTGAATTTATGAGCTAATTTTGTGGAAATTTCAAACAAGGCGGCGAGAAAGTACAATGCTGCAGCAGAAAGTAATCCAAACTCGTAAATAAATTGACAAGACTGTGGAGACAATATTTTCAACATATTAATTTATGATTTCATTATATTTTCTGTCTCTCTCGATCTCTGCACTTGCTCTCTGACACGCACAATGCAATCTGGTCATGAAAAAAAGGAAAAAAGATTTGCTTCCAGTTTGCAAAATATTGCACTCTATCGCTTTTATCTCACGCACTTCTAGGAGTCATTGGGAGGTGTGACCGTGGATATGATGGAGCCGAGCATGTCGTCGAAGGAAACTGATCCAGCAGCGGCATCAGCGGCAGGCTCAGTTCGGATGGCAACGCTTCGGGGCAGGCCGTGGAGTTGGATTGTGAACAACTCGCTCCGCAGGTGCGCCATGGCATAGTCGCGCTCAATTTGCGTTGGAAGCCGACGGATGGCCTGTCCAATTGCTTGGCCAAAGGAGGCATATTCGTCCTCATCTTTTGTCAGTTGCTGAGTCAACTGGCTGAGGGCAGTATCCAGCTTTGATGCTTCTGCTTTTGATGCAGTTGCCTTTCTGGCCTTCTTTGGCGCACTTTCCGCAAACTCTCGCATTGACGCCTCACTGGGGTCAGTTGTTGCAGCCTGTGCCTCTGCTCGACTGGACTGTTGCGCCTCATCATTGACCGAGGTTGCCTGCTGAGAGGGTCCAGCAGATCCCACAGCTACAAGTTCTGGTGTGGGCGGAGGCACATTTGAGGTAGTATCGCCAATGTAGTCACAGTTGTCCAGGAAGTTCATGCGACTGTATATTCCCAACCGCCTGGGAGTAGGCTTGACCGCACTCCCACTCGGAAGCTTGCTTCCACGCCGGAAAACAAAGTAGTCACGCTTTAGACCTTGAAACCGCTTGAGGCACCAAGTTGCATCCTTGCCCAAAGTCTCAGCGATCTGATTCCATGCGCTGGTTTTCGCCTGCTGATCCTTGAATTTTCGGCTTGAGATGTTGTAGACAACTTCATGTTTGGCAACTTCATCTATCAGAGTTGCATCCAACTCCGGAGTCTCGTGTGACAAGTCGGACATTTCCAGGTATCAAGTTGTGTGGAGTTTGGGGTGAAGAATAGAGCATGGTTCTATTCGTTTCATATAGCCTCCAGCTGTGCTCCTGTCTGGTTGCGCAAGAAATTGTCTGTACTCATTGTACAGTGAGCAGTGAGCAATGACACAATCGTTTAAATTTACTGTACGCCTACCCCTGCCATCCATGCTGCAAAAGCGGACAACTCAAAGCAAGGAGTTGTGAGTGTTTATGTGAATGGGGTGCATTTCGGTTTCGTTTGCCATGCATAAAATTGAAAGTTATATTGTCCTTTCTAGTTCTAATGAATAGAACCAAATAAAATCACTATTAGAGTCCGCCAGGAGCGGCGGACTTTCGGATAGTAGAGCTGCGCACGGATAGTAGCGTTCGCAATCAGCTGGTAGCGGCGGCGAACAGCTATTAGTTTGAAGCACGGAGCTATTTGCGGAAATGTGAACCAGGCTTTAGGCTGGTTGCCTAGTTAAAGTTACTCGTAATTGAGCTCAGGTAATCAGTGGCAGTGCAGTGCACCCACACAGGCCCGCACCTCAATTGTATGGGAGGTGAACTGTTTCAATCGCCTTCTGACATTGCACCGTTTGTTGTGAGTGGCGCTGTTATTTCCCAGGCGATATTGGGCAGGCTTGGGACAAATATTCAGTTACCGTTAGATTGACCGGTCATTACCACTCTTGCATAGTATTCTGAGCTACAGTATAAGAATTTCAAATTTTGGTTGTGAGCTCGTGTGAATACCAGATTAGTCATTAAATTACATGGAGTTAACGAACTATCAGTAATTGCTTCATTTTAGCCAACCCCCGAACATATTGTTCGTATACATGTACAGTGTATGGCTTATCCCTTGAATAAAAAGATATTGTCTTAAGTCTATTGAGTCTATAAAGCAAAATTATTGTCCATTGACCGGTTTGTTCTACCACTTTACGCCCAGCTTTACAGCTTTATGCCCAGCTGTATGCGCTTCGATTTGAGCGTCGGGTCGGTTCTTCATCAGGAAAACAACGCGTCACAAATCTACAAAGCTACTCGGTAAGCAAGAAAGATTCGCAGGCAAAAGTGGTCATTCCTGTTATTGATTTCAAAGCGCTGACGTCGAAAAAGCATCAAATTTGAGAGAATGGTTTACTAGAGAGACGTATCCAGCATTCAATATCAGTTCGGGTTTGAATTGAGAACAAGTGCCACACATGGAGCAGAGAATGTGACAGCAATGAATAATTGAGAGCAGCGTGCCGGGGCAGGAGTGGGCACGCATCGCACAGTTGCACACAAATTACAGTTGTGAGGGCACGCATGTACAGTAGGTGGTGGCGTTTGGGGTTTAACTGCGCACACGCATCACGTTCGCTAAAAATGGGCTGCGGGAAAGACGAGACGAGACAGATAGGTGGGAAAACCCGGAGGAGGCAGTGAGCAAGGGACCTACGAGCTAACAATAACGATCAGGCAATAACGCCGAACTCATCTTGATACATTAGCGCACAATACGAAGTAAAAGGCAAAGTGTTAGTCGTGTGAGCTAATTCTAAAACTACTACTAAACAGTAGCAGATACATAGGACAAAATTCTAGGGGTGACATTTGCTACCGTATGGGAAACTGCGGAGCCCCGAGAGCGCGCCTGCAAATGCAACATCGGGGCTGGTTGAATATGCGGCGAAGCTGTTTCTAGCGGGAGGCTGGTCGGTGGTGCGGATGGAGGACGACACGGGAAGAATTTTTGAGCCGTGGACCGAATCGCATCAGATTACGCAAAAGGTGTTAGTGCTCCCAACTCTGACATCTTGGTGACCACGGTCATGGCGGCGACGAGCTTATTGAGCTCGCTCCTGACTTCCCGGCTGCAGGAAGCTGCTGGGAATGGCCTGGCCGCCAGACAAGACCGACGTACCGCTCAAGGACGTCCCGAGGCCCAAGGAACCAGGTACGCCTGCGGCCGCTGCAGCAGCGTAATACTGAGGCAGGTAGGAGGCCTGCAGGAGGGTGGAAGGAAATGTAATACTGCGGAGGCCTGTGTATGAATTACTGACCTCACTAAGAGTAAGTGCAGGCATTTCAGCATGGAATTTCTAGTAATTGTTACATTTGAGCTACTCATCTCATCAGCTCATCACTAGTGGAAAATGCATTCGCGCCATCTCAGCTTGCTTACTACAGCCAAATAAGGCAAACACGGATTGATGCACTTGTTGACCAACCCCGCTGCCTCACCTGGGCCAGCTGCAGCATGGCCGACTCGGATAGGCCCGGATAGCCGGCTGCGTACTGCTGGTATTGCTGGTACATGGCGGAGGTCGCGTAGTCCAACATGCTGCTGTTATTGCCGGCAGCAGCCGAGGGGGAACCACCGATGCTGCTGGAGACCTGAGGCGCGAGGGCCACGAGGCCGGCGGGTGTCACCATGGGCTGGTAGGCGGCATACGAAGCCAGCTGCGGCAGTCTGAGGGGCGGGCAGGATTCAGGTGAAGAGCTGACTGCTTAGAGCACGGCTTACTGTTATTAGTAAGGCAAGCGGTTGACAAGCAAAAATCGTGAGGGCGCAGGGAACTCCGGGCCTCCCACTGCCCTGCTGGCCTGCCGCTTCTCTCTGGCTGCGAAGTTGTCGACAAAAACACAGGAAAGTAGCAGCAATGCCAGAGAGACAAGCACTACAAGGAGCGAGACGGGCCCAGATTCCAAGCCTGCTTCATCTGTCACGAGTTATCCCTGAAAACCAGCCTGTTAACTGTAAGACCTGTGACCACTGAGGGTGAGGCACTGCAACTTTTAGCACAGCAATTCACAAACTCGATAGAGGATATGATATTTTCAAATTCAGGTGGGATTATTCACAGTGACCAGGGTTTTGGGTCCGGACGCCGGCTAGACATCCTGCATGTGCTGCTTCTGACCTGAAGCATCTGGGCTTTCGAATGGAAATCTATGAGCGCCATCTCGCACTTGCTGAAACTGGCAGGGAATTAAAGCATCCACGGGGCCCGCTGATCCTCCATAAAACCTCCCCACCCGTCGGCACCCCGCCAGTAACCCCTGCCTCCGCCTCGTGCGCTAATGAAGTCCCGCTGCCTGCCAGCCCCGGCACCAAATGGAGGTCTCCCAGCTCCTTGCGGGCAAAACGCTAATATGCCCCGCAAAACTGCTGATGTTGCCTCGCGCAGCCCCAGGCCCGCTGCCGCCTCCCAGCAACCAGGCCTGTCAGTGAAAATAATGAATGGCCTTTCGGAGCGATCGCAGCCGCCTGTTGCCTCCTCACCTTCCCTTCCGTCTGCACCATTTTCCCGTGGGGCTGGAGAAGCTGGGATAACTGGGAGCCTCCAGGGCGGATGGGGCGCAGTTGTGCCCAGAGAATCACAGATTACTCCACGCATGCCATTGCCAACATTGCTGGCCGCTTAAGGTAGGATGAGGGACGGGGCCCTGGCCCAGGATAATGACAGCAATGGGCTCTGCACAGCAAATCGTTTGTGCATGGGAGGCTGCGAGCCTAACGCAGCCTTGCAAAGATATCGCCTGCACCTCTGGGGAGAAAGACTTCAAGCATCGATTAAGCAGAAAATAAGTGTTATTAAAGTCTGCAAAAGAGAAAACGCAGTGTGAGCTTTGAAGGCCTATGTTCGCCAAATTTTCACTCCAGCCACTCAGACAGGGCAAGCACGCTGCCAAACATTGACACAATACCTTGATCACCGGGATAAGCTCTGCTTCCCTGAGCGGGCTAAGCTAGCAGCTGGATGAAAAGAAGGGAGGAAATTCATATCTTGATGTTTGTGCAGCTCTTTCCAGCAATTATGCCATCTTGCTTTTGATTTTCAGCCGCTCGGTGAACCGCTTGATGGCTGCTTAGCTGGAACTGTAGGCTCGCATCTGCTACTGCAAAGCGAATGCTCGCATCTGCTACTGCAAAGCGAATGCTCGCATCTGCTACTGCAAAGCGAATGCTCGCATCTGCTACTGCAAAGCGAATGCTCGCATCTGCTACTGCAAGACGAATGCTCGCATCTGCTACTGCAAAGCGAATGCTCGCATCTGCTACTGCAAGACGAATGCTCGCATCTGCTACTGCAAGACGAATGCTCGCATCTGCTACTGCAAGACGAATGCTCGCATCTGCTACTGCAAAGCGAATGCCACCTATCAGTGAGGGGAAGGTTGAGTTACTCACGTGGCGGCCTGTTGCTGCTGCTGAACGCCCTGCTGAAGCCTCGCCAGAGTCAGCGCTTGCAGGTGGGCTGAAAGGAACGGGAGGCAGTTTGAATCAGACGAAGAACAAACAGCCTCTGAGTAGATTTACAACACCAATAGAAAGTAGACGTTTTTCATTTCTCAATCAGGTCCCGGAACCAGCTCATGTTTGCGAAAGTGAATCCTAGGCGCTTGTTGCACAGAGTAAAATATTCGGGTGCAATGGAAATTCCAGTGCATTCGATTTCCTGGCAGTGCGCGCTTACGAGTATGATAGCGCTTTTTCAGATGCAGACTGGTCAAGCCAAGCTGCTTTAATATCCTGAAATTCGACTAATTCTGGATTCTGGCACCTGAATAAGGAGTTCGATAAATCAGCAAAAAAAAGCTTTTCTCTGTAAGGGAAGCTCTTGCCAAATATTCTTAATCTACTTGCATTAAAGTTATTAATAATTTACAGGAATAACGTTTGCTGTGACGCTCAAAGGATTCTCATAAACTGGCAGAACTATGAGCGCACTGCAGCTTACTGTGAGCATGCGAACTACTTTATTTTATTCATATTTCAGCATTGGCTACTAATTCTCAACAGGCTTTTAGCTTTAGAAATTCGTTGCGCTTTCGGTGAAGTCTGAAATCGGCTGTCCCAATCGTGCCAGTAAAATGATCGCCGCCTGAAGACAACAGGCTGGATTCAATAAATTGCTCCAGCACCATAAAGCTGCTGCGGGCAGCCCAGTCATTCAAGACACGCCGGAGGGCTCCATAATGCGCCATAAAACTGCAACCCGCTGGGGCAGGGGTAAAGGGGGCAGTTGGCGTTTGCAAGATGAAGCTCGAATCGCAGCAGCGCATCAGAAGCAGGCTCTGCCTATTTGTGCCCCGAGTTTCTAATGCACTCAGAAGGCAGTGAAGCGTGCGAGGGCAGGTAGGACAATGGAGCTCAGCAATTACTTACTCCGGTGCTCAAACGAAGCAGGCATTTTCAGCCTGTAGAGCCCAGCAGGCCGGTGCCAGCAAGACTGGGGCCGAACGCCCCCCTCCTCCCTCCGGGGCTGGAGCACCCCAGGGCTCAAACACGCACAATGGTCAGTGTTTCCATTGTTTCCCGCGCCCATCTGAGCCCAGTAAGAGTCGCTGCGAGGCAATTAGAGGCCAGAGATAGCGAGGCAAATCGTGCACGCTAGCTCGAGCCGAACACTTGTCTCTGCAAATATTGCTCTGTCTCTATGCGTCTGGAGCACAAGCTCACAGCTCACTCACTTCCATTACAGCAATTTGTCATCAAGATTGTAAAGTTTCTGCTACAAGAGAAGCAAAAACAGTCTCAACCCTGACTTGAAAATTTTCTGTGAGCAGCTGCAGCAACCTCCCCAGCCTTCTTTTCAGACCAGGGCCGCCATGCCATGATCGGGGTCTAAGAAAGAGCGGACCCAGAAACTTCAGCTTATGTCATCCTTCAAGATCTTGCAGTCAGATTCAATTGCCTGATGGGCAATTTGCCGCAAGTTTTTGTGCCACAGCTCTCGGCAGGAAGCTGGTGTAAACGATTTTTGTTAGTAAGATTTTATATACCGATACAGGATGGATGCCAAATGCAAAATATGTATAATGGCTCCTATTACTCAGTGGGGCCTACTTCGTATGCCTTGTGTTTTCAATGCTTTCAAGTCTTCAATACTTGGTCACCCGCTCACTCTCGGGACCCGATTGGGAAAGCGGGGAACGTATGAAATCGACTTCGGCAAAGACATGACTTACCGTTGGGAATGCTTCTGGGCTTGGCTCCGATCACCGCCAGGTTTACGTTTGCCTTGCGGCCGTCGATGCACGGGTTAGGTTCCTGAATGGCCTTGAAGGCGTCCTCCGGCCGCTTCATGGTCACCTGAGGAATCCGGCGGGTTGAGCAATGGGTGATCTCAGGCTGCTTAGCAAGCCGCTTGTCCGCCGCTACATGCGGACTCATGGGACAAACACGGGTAACGGGAGCTCAGAACGCAGATAATCCCACATCAGTGGACTGTTACAGCGATTTCACGGACAATTAGATGGCAGGTTTTATGGGCCCATAAAAACTGCAACTGGCTGGGGGGAGTCAGGCAAAGGCTGGGCGGTTGACATTAAATTTGCATGGAGAGAAGTTGGCTTAGCCAGGCCTCTGATCCGCTGTACTCCATCCCATTGTCTCCGAATCCCGTTGCATCAACGGCCAACGCCAGTCCGCACTGAAGCTTTTGCAACCCGCAGTCAGCCATGGCTGTCGGGAAGCCGGCAACAATCCCGGAGTCTATAGATTTTAGACGCATGCGAGCCGTCGCACAGCAACCAAAGGCAAAGATTGGATCAGCAGAAGAAATGGATAGCTAACGGGGTCCCACGGTCCTATTAGCTGTAGGCCTCGCTTCGGGCCTGGGGCCTTCTTTGTCGATTGCAAGTGACTCATCAGCGCGGCTCTCACTGCGTCAGCGTGGCCCGAACTACCAGCACAAATAATTCTCGAGCCTTGTTCCACCCCGCAAAAGCCCTGCATCCCAGCCCATGCCGGGAGGCCGGGGAGTGGAGAGGGGAAGAGAATGGAACTGTCCCTATTAGAAGCAACAGTCGCAGAAATTGCGGAGGCTGCAGCAGCAAGGTCCAAACTGCACGTGTGTACGCTCGTAGATGGCGGGATGGTGGAAGCTGGGATGCATGCTGAAGCAGGGATGCGGGCTGAGGGGCTTGCGCAGTCACTGGGAGGATGGCGGGGGGGGAATGCGAGAAAAAGAATTACACGCGATATAAAATGCTGCCCGCTGGATTGCCTGCCCCCCGCCCACGGCAGAATTTAGGGATCCAGGCATGCTACTCATTCCCTTAGGCTTATTTTTTATTGCCTGAACTGCGGGTCCACGCGCCAGTCACCTGCAAAGCAGGTAGGCCCTGTTGCCAGGCCGGTATCAGATATTCTAGTGGACATGGTGCTGCAGTTCCCAACTACCCGGCAATGAATCCAAAGCCCCCTTAATCCTTCGGGCATTCAGTTCGGTGTCAGTCCCAGCTCGAGCTGAAAAAGCCGCCACGCAATGCACAAAAATAAGGCCCTCCTATCTCCCATATGCTGAGCTGCAGGTTCTGCGCTCCTGCATACAAGCATTTTTAACATGGACCGCTGACGAGGCCGCATGCAGCAGGAAGAAAAAGAGATAAAGATTCAGCCAGTTCGTGGAGCGAGATAAAGCTGCCGGTCCGTGGAGCCGGCTGCAGGTGACGCAAGTGCGCCGCCGTGCCGCAGCGCTGCTGTTCGGTTTGGCTGGCCTGGTAAATGCTGACTGGCCCGTGCATGCGAGTTGATTTCGTGATCCGCGGACTTGAATTTGAAGTGCAGGCACAAAATCGAAAACATGCAGGCCAAAATTAATGGGCCTCAGAGCCACCCTGTCTACTAAATTAGTTGATTCACAAATGGCAATTCAGCACAGCAATTCATAACCAACTTCAAAGCGTGAATCTCGGCGCTTTATGATATGTCTCAAAATGCATTAATAATAATTGCCCATCTTGTTAGCAGCTGCTATGGATCTAACAGGAAGAGTAAACTCACGAATCCATAACCGCGGCTCTTGTTGGTGTTGCGGTCGGTGATGACCACCGCCTCCTCCAGCTCCCCGAACTGCTCGAAGTAGCTGCGCAGGGTCTCGTCGCTGGTGTGGTAGGGCAGGCCGCCCACGAAGATCTTAGTGTAGGTCGTATCCTTCTGTTGCATCAGGGGAGACGAGGAAGAGGAGGAGGACATGCTTCGGGAGAGCGGTTTTCTTGCTTGTAGATGGTCGAGTATTTCAAATCGAAGTGGAAGCGGGCGGTGGGCGAGAGGAGTTTCCTTCGGGCAAAGCTGACTGCACTGGGCACAAGTTTAGTTGGGCTAGCTTGTCCGTCTGCTGGTGGGGCCTTTAAAGCGCTACGAGGGAAGGAAAGCGTGGGCTGAGGGGGCTTGAGGCAGCCAATGCACACTAACGCTAAATGGCGGCCCGCGCAGCCAATGGGAGACCGCCGATACCAAGCTGGTATTGCAGGTATCGAGATATCCAGACAGACAGCCAATGCACAGAAGGACCACTTTACTTTACTTTACTTTACTTTACTTTACTTTATCTTTACTTTAATGAATTTCGGACACGTCTGGTAGAGCTACTTAATCTGAATTCGCTTGGTGGCTGGTTGTGTGTGCCTTTAATAATACGAGAGAATATTACGAACATTAGATCATTGTTCTGATATAAAACTGCTGCAAAAGCACAGAAAATCTTCATCGGTCACGAGCCACGACCGCTGCAGTCAAAATTAACCCGGGACTCCTAGAGTTTACCCAGATGAAGCACATTATGTAGCGGCAAACATATTTCTACCTCACCAGTGCAGCCGCGCCACCATCGAAAGCTGACATCTCCCACTACTTTCATCACCGTCTGCTTCCATCCCTTATCTGCACGCGTGTCTCTCTGCACCGCTATACTTACTAATGAGGAAGGCGCCACAGCCACAGCTGCTCGGAAGACAGCAGAGATGATGGCGGGAAGCCTGATTATTTAATTCTCTTCCATCCCACTGGACGTGGGATTCACAGCGACTGCGCACTGGCTGAGGCAAAATTATACTTGGGAGGAATAAAGGCACAATAGACCTCTTGTTTATTGTTTAAGCTGACTGCTGCGCGCCACCCACTCCAGTGGAGGCAGTTCTCGCAGCCTCATCCCCCAGGAAATCGGGGCTTTCATCTCTCTCCTGCGTGTCTGACAGGCAGCGCTGCACTCTGCTGCTTTTTTACACCGGCAATGCTCACCTGTTTCTGTTCGCATCGGCTGTATTTTATGTTCAATGAGCCACCTACCCTCCTCAGATTTTCCACGGGACGCACAGCAGCTATCGTACCGCAGCTATCATGCAGTAAAAAGCCACTTAATTTGTAGTTCTCTGGTGTGCCTCAAGTGCAGGCTAAGCTTGGCTTCTGTAGGATATAAAATTGGTTTAGCTTAGGGAAAGCTTTGCGTCATCTTTTTGTACGTTTCACAGCCTATCATAGGTTTACACTAGTTTATACCACAGCCACAAACGATACATATATATAGTTACCCCGAAAACCAAGACTTAACCATACAATAGACAGATACTTATAGGATCGGGAACTGCGCGAGACATTAATTACCCAGAATCGATAATAGAAAGCTGCAATCAACTGCTTTCTCAATTCGGTGGATAATGGCTGGGTGAGAGTTCCTTATTATTAGTAGAAATCCGCATACGCTCGTATAGCATAGATTTCACTCCAATTTACCAAATCCCATCTCACTAGCCAGCTTCACCGATATTCTCATACATTCGCACCAACTATGCATATCCACATACACTATCTGCTAAATGTTGAATTAAACAACTAACGACTGTTTTACCGACAAGCAGCGTGCTACTTTGTGCTACTTGTACAAGTTTTCAAACCAGTATCCACACCGAGTCTCTGCAGCTACTCTGCCGTCTTTAAAAATTATTTTATGAACTTTTAGCCGACCGTTAAAGACGCGCTTATACACGCGCTTAGACAGCGCATTCCCGGCAGCTTTGAGCATTCGAATAAGGGACGGCTCAATATGAGACTTAGGCTGGTAGTAGCTCACACCCACCCTGCTGCTGTTCGGAGATTATCCTACTTACTTAAAAAGGCTCAGATTTAGAACCGCACGGATAACTCGGCTCTGAAGCTCCGAATACGAGCAGGCAGCATGCGGGATTTTGCATGCATCGGCGGGCACTTTCAACGGCAGTCGCATAAGAAATTCCGCATGAGCCCCCAGCACCCGTGCTAAGCCTCTCACCAAGAGCACAGTCTTCCCGGCGATTAGCGACCGGGTCTAATTAAGCAGCATAGATTACCTGTGGCAGCTCTATTCAAATGGGATGCGGGGACGCAGCTGGGACCGTGGATGCATCGCGACACTTGCTTAGCGAGGAAAACATTTTCATCAAGGGCCTCAAAAATCCTGAGCGAATAAAATCACAGGGAGGTCCACGAGGCAATTTTAGCTGTACAGAATAAAGCTTTGCGGGTCTGAAGGCTCAGTTTATTTATTCGTTGGGACAAAAGCCGAATAGAGGCTAAAAAAATAATGATGGAGTCAGACGCCAACGCCAGCTGCTCTTCCATCTGCAGAAAATGAGCGCCCAGTTTCTGGCGCGATTTTCCCCCAAAAGTCGCACCTGAGAAGCTTAGCCTGCAAATCTTCGAAAATAGTTATTCGCATTGAACTGTGCGGCTCTGCGAAAATGTTACCACAGCAAGCTGCAACACGGGCCGGGTCAGGCACCAGAACAGAAGCGCTCTGCATCCAAAAGTGAAGGGAACTTGAAGATTTCCATGGACACAACAAAATGCTCGGAGCGTAAAACTATTGCGGTATACAGCGGATTAGAATATAAAAGTGCTAAAACTGTCAGATTCGCGGATTGGACCATTGGGTCTTGATTAACTGCACAACAATTTAAATAAAAATGATTAAAATATTCGATAATCAGTGTATCTTAATTGCACAACAAAACGAGAAAGCACAGAAATGCACAACACAAAGTATGCTGGAATGGGGACTACACAGTAATAAAACAAAAGATAATTTGTGGATGAAAAATATTTAGAGTTGCGATTGATTTTTGTTAAAAAGTTCCATAATTCCGTAGGAACAAAAGCTACTCTTGTCAAGTATGTGAGGGATAAGCTGTAAAAGGGAAATCATGCAGTGTGCTAGACTGCTTCTAGCGCGAAAGCAAGGCAAAAGCCAAACTGCAGTTGAATGTAGGGCAGATGGATGAACCATACGAAAAATGGCGCAACAGAGGCTTATTGCATTGGGTAGGCAAAAGATGCAATAAAATGACCACGACAGGCTACTGACTAGTAATAACGATTGCGACAAGGAGAGTAGCAGTATAGAGGCTTTGTCGGAATTTGCATAGATAAAAAATATAAATGATATAGATGCGCTCTGGAGTTCAAGTAGAAGGTGTGTACGGATTAGAAATAAAAAACTCACAAATAAATTTGCATTGCGAAGTTTTTGGAAGCGAACTCCGCGAATTCGGGGCTGTCATTGCTGAGAGATCAATCAGGATGGCTATAACAGCAATAAAATAGGCGTTTCCAAAACAGGACTAAGTTTCTGCTTTCACAACCAGAACTCATGGTCAGAAGAGATGGGTAATTCAGACGTCATCATAAAATAATCCTCCCTAACAATCCTGCAACGAGAACAATCTTAAACTTGAATGCAGCCCAGCAGCTCCCACTCCGGTCAACGAAAGGCGGGCAGCGGGGCACAAAAACGTGGGTGCAAATTGGACAAATAAGTTTGTGAGAGCAAAGACAAAGAGACAGTTGGTGCAGACACAGAAAGCTAGCAGTAATAAGAGCGTACGAGCAAAAGTTGGATTAACACGGATTGCGTAGTCCGTTCCCGCCAAAGGGTGCAGCAGCCTCACGGCTCCGCAGCTCGCTTGACGCCGGCATCTGCGGCGAAGGCGGCCTCGGAGTCGCTACGGCGGGAATTCGAGCTGCTGCTCTTGCGAACGTAGAATCCCTGCGGCGGAATGAACTGCAACGGGTGCGGGGGTTGCGGAATGAACTGCAACGGGTGCGGGGGTTGCGGAATGAACTGCAACGGGTGCGGGGGTTGCGGGATGAACTGCAACGGGTGCGGGGGTTGCGGGATGAACTGCAACGGGTGCGGGGGTTGCGGAATGAACTGCAACGGGTGCGGGGGTTGCGGGATGAACTGCAACGGGTGCGGGGGTTGCGGAATGAACTGCAATGGGTGCGGGAGTTGCGGGATGAACTGCAACGGGTGCGGGGGTTGCGGGATGAACTGCAACGGGTGCGGGGGTTGCGGGATGAACTGCAACGGGTGCGGGGGTTGCGGGATGAACTGCAACGGGTGCAGGTCTGAGGTTGTTTTACTCTCCTCCACTGCTTTAACTTAAGATGTTTTACTTGCTTGAGTTTTTATGCTTCAAAGGCAATAAAGAATTTCAGCAAAATAAGAAACGCAAACGTAACACTGCATTTAGCTCGAAAATTAGTCACTGCAGCATTTCTTCTGCCTCTAACCGATATCTTCAGTTTCAACTAAGCGATCATAAATTCTTCCTTTCTTTGAAATCGCATTTGCGGCTTTCGCAGTGATTGTTAGACGCAGAAAACCAACCAAGGCAGAAGCAGAAAGCTTGAGAGCGCTGAAGACGCCAGTTAAACAAAACTGAGGTAAAGTACGAGCTAGCTCGCTCAAGTAAGCAAAGAAAATAAATAAGAAAACAAACATGGGCTGCTTTACTCAAATCTTTCAGCCAGCCAGCGCGCTTCGGTCCGTCAAGGCCATCTCCAGGGTTTGAGATCAAGAACCAAAAATCAAGTCTCAATGCCCAGTTTATTCACAGTGGTGCGAATCGTATTCTAAGTGTAGACACAAACCATTGCAGTTAGCTCGCGTGTTTAAAAAACTTCCATCCATAATGTACTCTCTTTGGACAATCTGCCCCCCATGATCTTCTCTTTGGACTGTACAGAATCGTTTTCTTATATAATTTGATTCATGCGTGAAATATAGCTCAGACCCTTAAGATGGCACTTGGCGGACCGAAACGCGTTGACTAAATGATTTAATTAAAGCAACCTATGTTGGTTTTCTTATTTATATTTCTTAGACAAAACGCGTTGATCAACTTTCAAATTCCTGAAAAGTGGCTACAGTAGTTTACTGGCTAGACAAACCTTGTCGCTGCGAAAGTGCTCAAGTGTGGTGTACTTCCTGAGCGCCCGGCGCAGACAAGGATCCATTTCCAGCCGGTCCGGGTTGATATTGGCGTACTTTAAAAGCGCCCAGAACTTCTCCAGCCCGTACAGTTGGCCGGACTTGTAGTCTCTAATCGTCTCATCGCAGAAATCCTTAAAGAGATCCTTACGGAACCTGCGCTCGAGGCCGTAGGTAAAAAATCTAAACAGGCACTCGAGGCCGTAGCGGTAGCCGCTGGCCGCGTCCTCCTGGGCCAGGCGGCGGAACTCGCGGTACATCTTCCAGTTGAAGTTGTCGCGCAGGAAGAAGGACCAGAAGCGGTACAGGGTATTCATCTCCTGCGACTGTCCCGGGCCCTCCTTGTCACGGTCTGTGCGGAGAGCATGGGAGGCGGAGGGATCAATCACAACAGTGCAGATGCATAGACTGCATCAACCAGAACTCAGGTACAACGCACCTTGTAGGCACTTTTTGTGGTAGTGGTTGTAGTCCACAAAATTGAATCCCTGCTCTTGCAGCAGAACCTGCGATGGATGAAGGCCGGCAGTCGAAGCGGAGGCGGCAGTCACCAGCTCGCCAGGTAGATTGTTTGCCAGACCAGGAGAGGCTGAGAACTCGCTGGAGTATGAAGAGGTGGGCTATGGGTAAACTGTGAATGCTGTGGGTGAGAGCTCACAGGAGTCCGGGTGGGTGGTGGGGCTGTGGGTGAGAGCTCACAGGAGTCCGGGTGGGTGGTGGGGCTGTGGGTGAGAGCTCACAGGAGTCCGGGTGGGTGGTGGGCTGTGGGTGAGAGCTCACAGAGTCCGGGTGGGTGGTGGGGCTGTGGGTGAGAGCTCACTGGAGTGCGGGTGGGTGAGAGCTCACAGGGGTGCAGGTGGGTGAGAGCTCACAGGAGTCGGAGTTGGTGGTGGGGCTGTGGGTGAGAGCTCACTGGAGTGCGGGTGGGTGAGAGCTCACAGGGGTGCAGGTGGGTGAGAGCTCACAGGAGTCCGATGGGTGGTGGGGCTGTGGGTGAGAGCTCACAGAGTCCGGGTGGGTGGGTGATACCACGAATGTAAGTCTGCATTTGTATTTTGAAAAGAAGTCTTTAATCCTGAAGTGGCCAAAACCTAATACGAGCGTAAGACGCAGCATCAGTAGCCATCATTAGTAGGCACTGCTTTCCAGAAGCATTGCTGTTTGTGGGCGAAATTCTCCATTCAGGCTTTCAAGTCCAACTTACAGTTGAGCAGCAGGATTAAGCCTATAAGCAAATAGCATACAGTATCTGCGCAGCTGCAGCTCACCTACAATGACTGCTGGCAGACGTGAGCCGCTTTCCCCGACCGCCTCCAAACACGTAGCCCACACCGCCGATCCCCTGCTGCTGACCGTGGGCGCCGAACACAGCGGCAGCGGCGGCAGCGGCAGCCTTGGACTTCATCGCCAGACCCTCGGCAGATTCTTGGCCCCCAACGCCGCTTTCGCCGTCTCGGGCGCGAGTTGGCGGGGCCACAACGATGAGGTTGCTGATGTCGGCCTCAGAGACCTCGTCCTCGGTGGTGGAGGCGAGCTGCATGGCCGACCGATCCAGCATCTCGCTGCTGTCGAATCTGAACTTCATCATGTGATGCCGGCGCGGCTGGCCTGTTGTGAGCGGAACCGAGGCGGGAGCTGCTAATCGGGCAATCGCAATTTGCAGATAGTCGGTTCGCGCTGAACCCCAGGTGTTGCTTTTGCTTTGTTGATTCTTTAGGGGAATTTTTTGAGCCAATTCTTTCTACTTGCAGCCTAGATACTGCTGCACTGGATAGGTCTCTGAGAAATGCAAGCGCGAAACCCGCATTTCTTAAGCAGATCGCTATGCCTATTGCAAATCACTGGCCTGTGAAGACATGAAAATTCATGTAAAAATTCATTTGAATTAACTTCAAAATTCGTCGTAAAAAGCTAAAGCAGTCTAAGAGTGTATCTATGCCTTCAATATCGAGGTTGGGTTCTGATGATTGCACAATTTCTATAAGTCTTAGAAAAGAATTTTCGTCAACGCACCTCGAAGCACAGAGTCTTCCACAGTCTCGCCCTTTGAGAAAACTTCGTCCGAGTCCTGACGACAATCGGAGAGCCCTGGCAGAGGGTTTGAGCATACCGTGAGTTGTATAAGGAAAGACAAAGCGGCCTCCTACGCCTCGTACCGGTCAGCAAAGTCACGCAAAAGCTCTGCAATGCGGCACAGAATGCTCACCAGAAGCTTTCGGAACGAACTCGGGTGCGTCGATGTTTAAGCTGCCAACAACGGCACGGCTGCTATTACCGCCAGCTCCGGGTAACGGCCACAAGCGGGGGTCCAGCTTCCGGCGGACTTGGGCGCCGTCGCTGCTTAACTCGAGCTTGTCGCTGGCCTCCACGGCGGCGGCGACATCCTCGAGATTGCCACGGCAAAGGAAGCTTACGCGATTGAACCCCGCCAGTGTGCGAAGACTTACAAAGCCCTCTGCGTCCATCAGGCTGCGCAGGAAGAAGTCACGGCTGAGGTTCTCGTCAGAGAAGTAGAACTCTACTTGACGCCTGATCTGCGACAGCACCAGGTCTCCCATGGCCTCGGTGTCCAGGTTCTCCGGGAAAAAGAAAAGTCCGTTGACTATCAGAGAGCGGGCCCCGGTGGCCGGGTCCACTGTCTGGCCCACGGGCATCACGTCTGGCAAGTGGCCATTGCTTGCGTACATGAATGCCAGACCCTCTGTTGGAGTTCAGGTGAGTTCATGCCCCGTGAATTATACTTGAGTTAGCAAAAAACGAGCTCGTATGTGAATAATAACTAGCACCCACGAGGATCATTCAACTACCCTGTTGCTACTTTGAGACACGTTAGTTGGAGAAGCTAAAGAACGGAAACAGAGCCGATTTAGGGGGTTTAAGAGCCCAAAGAGTAGACGCTTGCAAATGCTTATCGGACCAGTGGCAGAAACAAGAGAGCCACAAGAAAAGAAAAGAGAAAATAATATAATGATGCCAAATAGGAGATTGTGGAAACTCAGAACGAGTTAGCCACAGGACATGCAACAACAGATATCAAAGAATTCTGGCTGGAATTTCATTGAAACGTTAGTTGGAGCGATAGAGGGTGGAGTGCAGGAAGATGACGGAGGTTGAGAAAATCGGAATTGGCAAAAAGCTGTTTTTATGGAAGGCAATCCATGAAATTTGAAACCATAAAAAGCGCCACAACAGACAGACCCCAGCAAGAGGGCTCGGGCTCGAATGCGATGCGGTTGAGCTCTCGGTTGCGCCTTCCAATGCGCCCGTATCGCCTGAAGGGGGTCCGGCCATGCGCGCCCGCAGCACTAAGCGACCTCGAGCGGCCACGCTCCACGCGCCCATCGCCTCCATCACCGCCAGCACTACCGCCAGCTGCAAACGGCGGTCTGCGACAATCGGGTCCGGCCCGGCGCTGCTGAGGCTGCAGCGGCTGCTGCTGGCGCTTCTGGTGCCTCAGCGGAGACGAAGCTGGCTGAGACTGCTGTTGCAGCTGCCGCTGCTGCGGCAGCTGCACCGCCTTTGTGGAGGCTGCCGACTCTTCTTCGACAACGCTTGGCGGATTCGCTGCCTCCAGCGACGGCCAGCGGTCGGACACCGGCGGCGGCTCGGACTGAGTGGAGCCGTTCCTGTCGTCAGCGAAGGCCAGGCGCTTCTTGTGCGACTTGTCACTCAGCCGCATCTCCTTCTTGAGTGCTGGTCGTCCGGGCTTTCTTGGGCTGTCGCTTCTGCCACTGCTGCCACCACTCCCGCTAGGTGCAGACTTTTTGTTAACAGGGTTCTCAGACATTGGCGCTAGAAATACGATTAGTGTGGCTGACATGAACACAAAACACAAAAAATGTTACTAAGATCTTAAAAACAGAAAATTTTAACATAATTTATGCAGCATTGATTGTTCTTTCATTGAATTTCTCAAGGTTTTAAAGTAATGAAAGCATCGAAAATTATTATTTATTTAATGAGTTTACTTTGAACTCGAATTAAATATCTAAAACATTTTAACTATTAACAAGGAATGTAAAGAGATAAGGAAGGATAGATACAAAGGAAGATAGATTTAAATATATAAATTTAAATTTAAATTTAATTTAATTTAATTTAATTTAATTTAAATTTAATATATAAATTTAATGACGCACAAATAAGTATGGTCTAATAGCTTAAATATCGAGGCAAAATTTAGCAATTTTTTTAGAATCTTAACCCTTGAAATCTTCGTCAATGGAATTCTATCTATTAAAATTTATTAAAATTCTAATTAATGAACTCATACTTAATAGAATCCAGTTGGTGGAATCGTAGCCCATAAAATTGAAATTAATAAAATCTTATTCAGTAGAACCTGAGTAAAAGAAATCCTATCAAATTCATTTTTTGTTGTTCAAAAAAGCAGTTTCTTAATCTGGAGATAAAGTATTCAAATTTTTATTAGTTAAGTTTCTGCTAATATTTAATATATATTAAATTATATTGCTACCAGCATGACACTAAAAAAGTATTTGTCTATTTACACTGCTGGCACAAGCAGATTGGGGGCATATGAAACAACTACTTTGGCAGAGGCTGGGACTAGAAGGGACTAGAAAATGGGACTAACAATTTTTTGGTAAAATACTATCTACTGTCTTATCACTATCTGCTCACTTTTTGGTCTTTACCCCCAGGGTCTGCCTCTGGGCTTGTGAAATTTCTGGTTGTACTCCCCATGTCTCCAATCCTCCCAACTACCTAGATGTTATTTAGAATATATGAAATTTCAATGGAAATTTAATTATGATAAAATTTAATTTTTTCATTATATCTTTCTGTAAATTCATTATATCTTAACATCTTTCACACAAGCTAGTTCATATAATCTAACTAAAGATCGAATCATATTTTTCTATATAATTTAAAATTTACTTTTCCTTTTTTATTTACCATAATACATTTGCTAGTTAGAAATCTGAAACTAGAATTTGTGCATTCTTGATTTAAAGTTGGATTTTGTGGTAAAAGTAAGAGATTATATAGTATTATTCTCAACAAAATTACTATGATATTAGATTAGAACACTACGAATAAGGTCTAAGTATTCATAATCAGAATCCTTGTATTATATTTTGTAATTTTAATTTGATAAAGGATTGTAAAGACGAATGAACAACTTATAATAATCTACAAATGAAAAGCTTCTAAAATTTTCAATAAATTGCAATAACATATACAATCATATGCATTGTTATTGCTATAGGCTGAAAGTAATATTATTACCAAGTGTTGTCCAGGCTATATTGTGTTCCATTCTGTTCGGCATTGTATCTAACAATTCTAGCAGGAGAGGGGCTTTTAGGTTTTAGTTTGATAGCGAGATATGAGTAGTTAGCAAATTATATGCATAATAAATATATTAAAATATGTCCACTACTAAATGGTCACATTTACAACTGGACTTGAAATTCTTTTTATTATCGCTGGTTTTAAATTTCCGCTTCAACAATTACACGAGCCGCGATACAACAAATGCATTAGAGGGATAATATTTTTTGTATCTATGTATTTTGTTTCGATTGCTCTGTGCATTGGAAAAAAACTAAAAAAATATTCACAACTGACTCGTTTTAGCCTTGTTTCATCAACTAATTTAATCGTCATTCGTCATATTGTAACAAACACTAAGCGAATTTTGGTAATTGTGCTAATTAAAACTGCAAAGACGAACCATATGCTCCGGCCAGCACCAAGTTACTGGATTAAAAGCTTATAGTTATTATTAAATAATGCACATTAAAAGTTATAGTTCATTGATCATGACGATCCACATTCTGATACTCAATTTAATTAGTAGTATGCCCTAAGCAATGTTGTGCAATCGTGCCCTTTTTGCTCTCGCACCAAGCCCCAACTCTTATAGTCGGCTTCAACCCTCCAGTTTTCTCAATCAGTGAATACACTGATCACGCCACCTCACCCCTCATTCACCCTAACCGTACTGTAAATTTGCACTCAAATTAGAATTAAGAAGGCGCCCAACACAATAGATATTTTTAATTGGCAACATGTACGAGTAGATGTACGAGCTCGTACTAAATATAAAAACGCTCTTAAAGTGTACGTAGCTAGGACGCTTCATTCGGCTTTCTTAGAAATACATGTAAGCTGCTGGAGGATGGTCATTATAAGAACGTATGCATGACGTATTTAATATTCAACTCTCTACAACGCGATTTGCGAGTGTAGCGTCCAACTTCAGTTTATTTGCTCATGTCTCAGACTCGAAAATCTATAGTGGGTTTTAGTCTCGGTCTAAACAATCTAAAACGCTAAAAAATGACAAAACTGCTACTCTGGATCTTTGCAGAGCCTCGATTTACGAAGTAAGCAGTTCATTTGGACCACTCATTTGCATTGCAGTAGCGTATGCTCTCTGTGTAAAATTTGCTCAAACGTGGAGAAAATTAATGTGTATTATTTTATTCTTACAGTGTATATGGAGATATCATGAATGTGGAAACATCGCATTGAGGACTTAAGTCGACCTTAGTATATGCTTTGCTTGTGCACGTGCTTGTGTCGGGATTATAAATATTTCACGTAGTTCATATGCATGCAGTAACATATTTAAAGTTGCTTTTCAGTGTTTTGTGGCAATTGGCAAATATGAGTAAAAACGAAATAAGAAGTATTAAGCGGCTATTAAGTTCATCGATAAAATTTGCACCAAGAAGTGCAATAATAGGCAAATAGGCAAATTTACGCACACTGAATTCCGTTCTTGCGAGCGATCGCTGCGAAGAGTACAGCTAGACCCTTAAAAAAAAATTTCCAACTAGCGATTTGCAACAGCATCAAGTTCTTACCGCTTAAAACTTTCCTAATGTTGATAGTCTAAATTTGTAGAGAGCGTCCATTTTCATTGCCTACACTCTGCACCGTGGACAGTGTAGAGTTACATGTACAGAGGACGGCTACAAAAACCAAGAGAAACCGACCATTGCAGTTAAGTAAGGTGCGCATTCAATCTTACAGCAAACCCAGACAAATAAAATCACAAGGACGAAAAGCTCCATTAATCCGCACGGTTCAGCCCAATGTCCAATGTTCAGCTTGCGGCTACTTGCTGCTGTTGCGGCTGCTGTGGCTGAGGCCGACGGCGCGTCGGTGCTGGTTCGTCTCTGGACTTCGGAGTGAACACATCCCGGTTTGTGGTGGCGGCAGCCATAGGCTCCCGGGAGAGCTCCAGTTCACCCTTCGGCCTCACGGGTGCCGGCCGCTCGCCACGCCGCGCTTCGAAGTCCTGCTGGGCGACAGTGCGGGCGGAAAAAGGCTCCGCTGTGCCTGAGTTGAGCTGCAGCTCACTGGCGTGTCGAATTGGTTCCCGCCGGGACTGCTGCCGGCTTGTCTGCGGTGCGAAGTCGCCCCTCTGGGTGGTCTCGGCTGCGAAGGCACCAGCAGGGATGCTGAGCTCCCCGCGCGGCACAATTGGTTGGCGCTTGGCAGCCACGGCGCCACCGACGCCAGCTGCGGCTCCATACTCGGCGTTGCTGCCGGCACCACGGTTCACCATGGGCTCGGTGGACATTTGCAACTGGTCCGAGTGCCGCACTGGGCGGGCCCGCTCTGAGCCGGGAGCGGTGGTGGCAAAGTCACCAGCGTACGAGGAGCGCGCAGCAAACGGGACCTCAGGCGGCTGGTACTGCCTGTTGGGCTTGAAGCTGGCCGGCTTGGCGTCAGAAATCTGGGCTCGCTTGTAGCCAGGGAAGCTCTCCGTCTGCTCCGAGTGGCCTGCGAATGCAGCATTGGGATCTCGCAGTTGTCGGTGCTGCGACTCTGGCCGGATTGGCGGTAGGCGGACTCGGGGACCGCTGTTGGCGAACTCGTTGGAGTAGGTGGTGCGCAAGTCCATGCTACCCTCTGGCCTCTCGTAGGCGGGCTGTTGGTGTCGGTAGCGCGGCTGAGCCTGCCAGGCCTTGTAGGCATCACGGCTGCTGGACTCGCCGTTGAACGGGCCTTCGGCGCGCTCGATCTCGTTCTTCGGCCGGATCGGCTGCTGCCGCTCTGTGGAGTGCAAGAGACGCAGACTTTTACTAGAATCGTTTTTCACTATACATACTTCGTACCTATATAGCTTAGCTACCTAGCTAGTCGGATCAAGATTAGACAGAGCAATTTTCCCAGCCTTTTCCCCTACTAGTAAAATCCTGTGCCCTCTCAAGTCTTAAAAACATTCCTAAGGTGTAGGTGGATTTGTTTAAACTGAATTTCAGGTAGTCTAATTCCATAGTCAAAAGTCTTTGGGACATCAAAATGCAGAAAAGCGACTTACCGCCTTGCTTGTATTGAAAGTCAGCACGGTTCACGGACTCCGATTGAAACGATTGAAACGGCTCGGTAGGTGGCGCAATCCAGGACATTCTGGCGGGCAAACTGGGAAGATAAGCAGATCAATGTATCCACAGGATGGGTATTTCTACAGTCGCAGCAGATGCGCGGAATCCGTGAGTGGCGATTTATACATCCGAGACCCGCAGAGGGACTGTCTGTGCAGGCGGAAATATAAAACTCTCAGTGTCCTTCAAAGCGTCGCAAAGGACTGGGGGAGAGGGGAGAGCAATTGGGTGGAGGGAAGGGCAGGTCGGAGAGAAGCCATCGGCAGGAGCGCGCCCGGTTGCTATGGCAACTAGCAGAGAATTGGGGCGCGGGATACAGGGGAAGAGAAATCGATTTTCTCCTGAGTATAGAGAAAAGGGGGAAGGAGGGCGTCAGTAGGTACTCAGTTCCTGCTAAGCCGAGCGACTGCAGGGGGCGAGACAGGAAAATACAAAGCGCCGCTCCACACAATCAGCAGGAGGAGCGGGCGAGCTGGCAGTCAAGCAGGGACAGATTTCAGTAGCCATGGCAACTGGCCAGGCCGTGTGGCACTGAAGGCGCGAGTGCGAGGAGGCGGAAGCGTGCGACTTGAGCAAATCCAATTAGAGCTGCTGAGAACAGTGAGAATCGGTCCCGGAACTGAGCACTGTCGCAAAAGAGAAATAACTAATGGCCAGCATAGCACCGTCAGGTGGAATTGATTGCGATAAAACGCGGGCGCAGCGGCGCACGTTAAATGAAATCCGAAGCGAGGCGATTCGCAACGCAATATTGCAGCCAGTGTATTTGCGGGAAGCTTAAAAACAGGACAAAATGCAGGCCGCGCAAGGCGAAATGCAAGGGCAAACGGACCAGCGCGAGCACAATAGAAGGGCGCACAGCACAAAGAGCAAAGTTGCACGAAAATGAAGGGCAAAAGCAAGTAAAAATCAGGCAAGAACAAAGCGGGCTCAGCAGGTTCGATGCGGCATTCAAGTGGCAGATTAGCACAGGCAGGCTAAACAGGCCAGCAAGCGATAGAAAGAAGGGGATACCAAAAGCAGAAAAAGCACAGAAAATAATGCAGATAACTGTACTGGGAAAGGCTATAACAATATAAATGCTACTGACGGCAGTTCAGAACTGGCCAATGGGGCAAAGGCGGTGCAAAAACGCGAGTGGTGCTGCTCATCAATACAAAAAAAACAAACTCTTGGAAGCGAAACGAAGCGGAAGGAGGGAGCTGGCATGGAGAAATGTGGGCGAATCAAAATAATTTGGGTAGAATAATTTTTAATATAACAGGAATGCAGCCGCACGCCACAAAGGCGAATGCAGCAGATGAAAGCGCATGAACTCACGAGCTCACAGAGCTAACAGACAGTCCCCAGATCTTATAAAAAATAAATGCGACTGCCAGGGGCCAGAAACTGATTACTAACAGTAGTTAGTGCACAGAGCTGCATGTGAAACCCAAAATGTAAAAATACAAGCAAACTCAGAAGCAATATAAAAGCAAACTTGGCTCAGCTCAGCCCAGGTAAGAAAGAGAGTGGGCGTCTAGCAGGTCATAGCAGAGGCAGTGGAGCAGCCGCTGCAGGCTGAGCCTGCGCAGAGGGTCCGGATGCAGCAGCGCAGTGACGCACTGGTACAGCAGGGAGTCCATGTCGGCCGGTCGGTCCACTTCGCCGCGCTCTAGCAGCCGCAGCCGCGCCTCGCCATCACTGGGGCTGTCCGTGGACTCCGGCACGTGACCGCCCGCGGCCTCGAACACGCACAGACCCAGGGAGAAATTGTCCACCAGACGAGGGTCCGGGTGCCGTCCGAGGTCCAGGGCGTCCATTGGCATGAAGCGGCCGTTGCCGTCCTCCAGGTTCTCCAGGTCAGCCGTGTCCCTGGCATGGCCGAAGTCGCCCAGCTTGAAAAGCAGCCGCTCCCGGAGGTCAGGCATCATGGCAGCCAGCCTACCGTGCCGCTCCGACAGCGGCATCGCAGGTGGCAGGCTGGCCCTCGGTGCCCTGATGAGGATGTTGCTTGTGCTGCAGTCCAGATGGGCCAAGCCCTCAGAGTGCATGAAGGCCAGGGCGCTGCCGATGTCCCGCACCAGGTGGCGCAGGCGCTCGTCGGGCAGGCGGACGCGGCAGGCGAGGTACTGGCGCAGCGCCAGGCCGTTGCAGTACTCCAGTTGGATGTACAGTCGGTCGAACTGCACCCAACAACCGTAGTACTCCACTATGTTGGGATGGCGCTCACTTAGCCCGGCCATCGCCCACACCTCCTAAAATTCGAGCGAGTTCGAATTGCATGCCACAGGGATAACTACCTGGCCTCCACCATACCGCAGGGACCACCAGAATGCAACTCATGCCACAGGGATAACTACTTGGCCTCCACCATACCGCAGGGACCACCAGAATGCAACTCATGCCACAGGGATAACTACCTGGCCTCCACCATACCACAGGGACCACCAGAATGCAACTCATGCCACAGGGATAACTACTTGGCCTCCATCATACCGGTGACCACCAGCATGCAAATCATGCCAATATGGGATAACTACCTGGCCTTCAGCGTGTCACAGACCTCCAGAAAACTTACCTGGATGCCCTCCTTGGCCTGAGCAGAGGCGCTGGGACCGTCACGAGTTTTTTGCGGCAGGGCGGTCTTGAGGCAGTACACCCGGCCGTCCAGCCGGTTGATGGCGGTGAACACGAAGCCAAAGGAGCCGCTGGCAACGGCCCTGGTGTTGTCCTCATCAGTGAGGTCGAACTCGGTGTAAAGCCGGTCGGAGTTCAGCAGCCGTTCGTCCATCAGCCGAGGCGCTTGGCCCGGCGTCAAGGCGAGTTTCCGCCTGCCTTCGGGGGTGCACCGGTTGATGTTGGAACCGGACAGGCAGCGGATGGCCTGGCAGTTCCTGTACATGCGGCTCTGCTCACTGCGCACACTCAGCAGCAACTCCGGTGCCTGCGGGCCCGACTGGCCAACTGGAGTAGCGGGCGGGGGCGGCTGCCGCTGCTCGGGGCTCGCAGATGTTTCGCTAGCGTCATCGTCAAAGCGCAGCACCCGACAGACGTCGGCACCGAAGGCCAGCTTTGCCGGCGCTGTTCGCAGCAACTGCAGCTCCTTGCGCCGCGTAAACATGACCTCCTCCATCTGGACGGTCTCAAAGAACTCCTGCTCTTGCTCCTGCACAGCAGTCAGCTGCCATTGCTGCTGATGGCCGGCCAGCTGCTGAGGCACAGCCGAGTGAGCCAGGCCAGAGTCGCAGTACTCCACCTGCTCGACCGCGTTCGGTGACAAATCCAGGTCGGGATTCGAGCAAGAAGACGAGCTGAGGTATTCCGTCAGGTCCTGGCGAGGCGTTGAGGCACTCTTGGTCGGCTCAATGGAGTGGAACAGTGCCATGCAGGGCGGTTCGCCGCGGTCCTCGCAGCCCGAGGTGTCCATGAGACAGTTTTCAAATGACAAATCAGCCGGTCGTGACTCCATTGCTTTCTGCAAGCAAGAATTGCTGGTTGGTGCAAGCAAGAGTTTACAAGTGAAACGAGAGTTTCAACCAAGTGTAATTTTAGCTGTACAGTGTTTTAAATCTATAAAGGCCTTAAAGAAGGGTTAAAAAACTTGATTTAAATTTTAAAGCTAGTTGAAAGGTAAAATTCGATATAAAAGCATGCTAAGACGTCAAAGAAAACTGGTCATGCATGCAAAATAAAATTTTCAGTTTAAGCCAACTGTCTTTAGTATCTTATAGTGAACAATAGGGTTGTTAAAAAGCCAGATGCCTAAAAAAGTCGATGAGGTAACAGTTGATATGCTAAGATAATGGTAGTAAGGCCTATGGGAAGTCTTAGTTAAAAGGCTAGGAATAATTTCTAAAACAAATATATTGTGTCTTATTATGCATTTATCCAAGTGTCTACAAAATAATGTATTTTTCATATGCATAATACATATACTTGTACCAACAAAATTTTGCACAATTTTTAAAAGTAAAAGCATAATTATGATTGTTTAAAATTAAAAAAAAATTCGAAGCTTTGATAGAACAACCTGACCTTATAGTACTTTTCTGCTTATTCATTTTTAGGTATATTTTAAAATACCAAAAAGTATTTTGTCTACAAAAAAGCACAAAAATGATATACTGGTACAATGGTATAGCTAAGATAACAATAGGATTTCTTTAGTCTTGTAGTGGGATTTGTAGAGTTAAGATGTTTTAATTGCTTTATAAGCTTTTTAGAATACACATAAGATAAATGAACAGGTTTGTAAGCTTGAATACAGTTTTATTTTTGCTTAACAATTTAGAAGTAAGGTCTGGTTATTATACTAATAGCTATCAGCTCATCACCTTTGAAATATAGTTTAGTACAAAAGCAGCATTTTTTTCTAGAAATAAGAAGCTATTTTTATATTTCTATGAACTATAATTATTGCTACTTTTGTTAAGATAAATGTGGATAGTCAGTAGTTCTAAACTTTTATATCTATGTTTTGGTAGATATTTTCAAGGATATAAATTTATCTATCATTTCACTGTACATATTCTTAGGCATGACTTTTGGACTTATGGTAAGCATATATAGTACATTATAGAACTGAACTGTATGGAATCTGCCTTGTTTGTAAAAATGGACAAAAAAGGACAGCATCAGCTTTTCAAATTATTACATATTATTACAAATTATTATTACAATTGTTTCTAATGCAATTGCAATTGGTAAAAGTAGTTATTTTACTCAATAAACACTACTACTACAATATAGCAAAAAAAACAACAAACAAGGAAGCTGAAGTCTAGGAAATATTCTAGATATTCTAGATGAATCTAGTTTTATATTTTTCAAGTTTTTCTATAGATATCTAAGAAGTCTGAGTGCATTCAATCAAAACTACTTTCACTACTTGTTGCTAGCTTATTGACTTACTATAAGTCTATAGTTGAGTTCCTACAACATTCGTCTAAACTTTTGTTTGCATTGCATGTTTTTTTAAAGATATTAAAGTTGATATAGAAATGAAAGTTGCAATTATAAATTTGTGTAAAATCCATACTTACAATGATATCCTTTTGCCAGGAAAATTCTGATGCACAGAAGCCTTCTCAGGCTTCTCAGCACATGTGGCATAGATGGCATAGTTGCAACATAGTGGCATAACATAAGGCAGACTGTGCAATATTTAAAATGCAGCATATCAAATATAAAAGAAAAAGCATATTTAAATTAAAAATCTATGTATTAGACTATGTTGGAATATAGTTTAAATATTTTAATTTTAGAAAAAAATATAGAGTTTACAATTTATTTTTTTGTCTTTATCACCTTAAAATTTACATACTTTAGTAATTTCATTGGACAAATATAGCAATATAACTAAATATATATTTCAACAAATGTTGGCTTATAATAATATAGACTGGTGCATATCATCATCCTGTATCTATCTATTATTTTTTATCTATTCTGCTTTATATTATATAACTAAATAGGAAAAGTTTTTATGTATGTATATATACGAGCTATATATATAAGTATTGTATGTATATAATCAATTTTAAAAGATTTATCCAACCATTTTTTTCAAGCTTGCACTTTTTATTCAAAAATTCTTATGAATTAGTACAGTTCTCTTGGCTAAAAGATTGCTCCATTTTAAAGGGATTAAGTATAAAAAGCATGCCTTTTTGCAAAGGTCAAGTAGATTTTTTCAAATTGAAATACATTATAAGAATGTTGGAGAAAAAAACTGACTGGCTAAATTTTTTTTCTAAAAAGATTGCATCCTAACTGGATTGTAACTCTAACTTAAATTGTGCTACTGTGTTGAAAACACAGTGTGGAAAGATAGCACAAGACTTGATTTAAATGGAGTAACACATTGTTAACTTTAATTGAGACTGATACCAACTTCTTGAGAAATTGATTGTCAACTGCTTTGTGTGATATATTCTTAGCTTTGAGTATTGAAAGTGTTGAATTATTTTGAATTATAAGTGCTACAAAGATAGCCCAAAGGTGAACAGGCTAAACTAGGCCTACTAATGTAGCAACATGGGTTCAAATTTTCAGTCTAGAGTTTATTATTAAAACTTTTTTGCTGTCAAGAAACTAAAGAACACTTTAAAAGAAGCATCATGTAAAACATTAAAAATGAATTAAGTAAAGCATAAAAGAAGTGCCATGTAAAAACCTTATATATAATCTTATTTACACTATTGTATACATTTTAGTATAGTGTACATCATTAGTATACACAACCTAGCACTTAAAGTCAACTTGAATGAAAAGTACACTTACACATTCAAATAATTATAAAAATGTAAATGGACCCAAGATAATTGACAATAAATATATTGATTTTAAGCTCCAAGCTCACTAACAATTAAGTATCGTTTCTTTAGCTTTAATGAGTCCAAGGTACACCTCATTTTCCTTGACTTTTTATGAATTCATAAAATCATAATAAACTCATACTTAATATATTTAATTTAATTTGAATTGCTCAAAGTGGAATCAATTGTTTGAATTGTTGAAGCCAAGTATTACTAAGGTACATAATCACTTAAACAGAAATGCTAGTGTGCAATGATTCTTGCACCAAAATGTGAGTATCTATGTTTAGAAGTTTGGAACAATTCAAATTTATAATGCATTTGTAAAGCCTAGCACAAAATATAACAATACCTTCAATATTGTAACTGCAGCTTTTGTAAGTTCTTCTTTTCAATGGATATTTAAAATTTATATCATATTAGCAATGTAGTGCCATCCTTTGGGGTGTTCAATAAGCAAGAAGCAAAAATTACTCATACAAATCTGTAAAGAAACATTTTCTTGAGAAACAACTTTTTTGGTTTTATAGATTATCTTATTCAAGTAAAATTGTCATAGACAAAGATGTTTGCTAGGCCTATGAAACTTTTGTTAGGGCCTATCTAAAAGTAAATAAGTATGCAATAAAATAAAGCCTTCAAAAAGATAATATATGTTCCCCCTAAGTTGAAAACATTCCCCAGATGGCAAATATCACCTAGATAGCAAGCAACCCCAAACAGCAAGTATCTACCAATAGCAAGCAACCTTAGAAAGCAATCACCCCCCAATAGTAAGTAAGCATATCCTAGGCCTAATAGCAAGCAACCCCAGACAGTGAGACAGCAAGTATCCTCTAAAAGCAAGCATTCCCAGATAGGCCTAGCAAGCAACCAAAAAAGCAATCATCCTTCAGATAACAAACATCCCCAAAAGTAAGTACCTCAAACAACAAGCATCTCCCAATAGAATAGCAAACAACCCTAGATAGCAAGCATCCCTCAACAGCAAGCAACCCCAAACAGTAAACAAACAAAATTATGCTTAGATTAGAAAAGCTGACATCCTATTTTAACTCTTTTTGCATGAATTGCAATATTTAACTATGAAAAATTAGCCTTACTAGCTATATAGTAGCTATAGCCTATACTTTAATTTTTCTTCTCAAACAAAAAGTCATTTTGTCTGCTAGCAGACAAAAAGGTAGCAGACAAAATGACTACAACTGTGTACCTTTTAGCATAGGCATTGCCATTATATACATAGTCATACTCATACGTCATAGCTATAAATGTTTTTTTTACCTTAATACTATATGAATAATATATAGTATTATATATATATAATTTTAGATAATTAGGTTAATTGAATAAGTTTGAAAACTCCTACAATTTTTTAAGTAAAGTAAATGTAGAGGTAATGGCTAGAGTTCCGGCACCGAAACCCGTTTTCTAACAGCTAAGGATCCGGCAGTGCTGTATAGAAGCATATAAAGACTGCTAAGAACATATCTTAACTTAAGAAGTCTGAATATTAGAAGCATCTCGTCCCGAATCTTATCATATCGTCTTAAATTTTAATCTAGAATAAAATCTTAATATCGGCCACCTGAAGAAAGAAAAATATAATGTTCCATCTATATTATAATGGCACTGCCGGATCCGTAGCCGTTAGAAAATGGGTTCCGGTGCCGGAACTCTAGCCATTGCCAAATGTAGACTACAATAAATAAAATTATGTGCTATGTTTTTTATGATTTACGCTATACATAATTTGTCCAAGGACGACGACTTAAGTCGTCCTTGCCTTCTACTTAAGTCGTCCTTGAATTTGTCATTCCAAGAAAGACACTATAATATTTTTTGAATAGAATAATTTTCTATGCCATGTATATAATTTTTTCTAGTTATATAGTTTTTAATAATATTACAAACTTATTTAATATATAAAAATATACGCTTCTTTCTATAATTTGTTTTAATCTACATTTTTATGCTTAAAGTTTAATTGTGTGTGTGTGAGTAAAAAATACTTCTTATATCACGTACATATGCAGCGCAGCCGCCAGCCAGACTGACTAAAGGTCTAAATAAAGCATTGATGTCTATCTTAGCCAAAAAGTTCTTGTGCAAGTGGTGCATACTCTATGACAGATTTGTTATCTAGATATTACAATACTAGACTCTAGTAGGTATTCTAGAGGCTACCAAATATAATATGGATAGCATTGACATGATAGACTGGCTTACCTAATATTAATAAAGAATAAAATGTCATATGAAGTCCTATGAAGAAAAAAAGGCACCTGTATATTAGGGCTAGGGAGCAGAGCACTGGCTCAAACTATCTGCTAGGCCTATCTAAGACTTATTTTATCCAATATAATATATACTTTAACTGTAAACCTAAACTAAAAACAAAGTGCTTCAAAAAATATATAGATGCCAATCTGATTTCAAACTCACTATCATTAATGCTCTATACACAAATTCTAATCTTTTAGCTTTAACATAGTTTTTAATTAGTGGTGGAGATCAAATTTTCTGGCATTCCTTTGTCTTTGATTCATGATTATTTCAAACAGTGATAACCACCACTTAAAATAGTTGTAAGACATAAAAGCTGACAATAGTTTCAAATGAAAAAAAATCAAAAGTTGGCAAACTAACCTTGTTTATTTCAAAGGATAGTAAGAGTATTGTAACTTATATATTGCTATTTTGCAGTTTTTAATTACCTAAATATACATTTCCTATTAAAATGATTTTAAACCAAAGCTAGCTATAGGAAAGGCTATCAAATAGTCCCACATGTCATTGTCTGTCAAGTAGCAAGTTTGAGCTAGTAGCTTATTATATCATCTTTGGTTTATAATTACTTCTACACATGCACTTTACTAAAATTATTGCAAACTAAAGCTAGCAATATTACATTTACTCTAAGTACATATGCATTACATAGGTGGAATAGGCCTACAATATTATTGTTAACCTAGTTTTAACTTTGGTTCACGATCATTTTTTATGTGCATTACACATTCAAATGATCATATACCAAAGCTGATATATAAGTATTATCCAAAATACCACACTTTCAATTTTGCATATTTTTTATTAGCCGGTTTTGAACATGCCATTTTTGTGCTTCAAAAATAACAAAACTAATTTTTTATACAAAGTTAAAGTATAGTATAGACTCAGTAGCATTTTGCTATAAGCTCATTATCATTTATCAAAAAATACTTGCAAATCACAATAGATATATAAAAAATATATATTTTTTAAAACTTAGAAAATTGCTAAAATTAGACCTATGCTTTTATATAGCATTTAAAGTCTAGTTAAAGCTTTCATTGAAAACATATTAAAGCAAGGCATTTAAAATATCATTTAAAACAGTCAATAGACAATAGTCAATATGACATTATAGACAATGTCAATTTTCTTTTTTGTAGTGCCTAAACAAACTTGGATTTTCTTAGTAACTTATTGAACTATATGTTATATGCAATTTTGGATCTAGGACATGACAAGATGCTTCTTGGCAACAAATGTTTTAGCAACACACAACAAGTCATATCGGCAACAGATGTTGCAGTAATTTAATTATAGCATAGTAGATAGAGTTCCTAACTTTGTTATAGTCATTTTAATGCGTCACTAAGGACTAGGGGCCTTAGGCTACAGGCATAGTGCTGTCATATCTACTTTTCTAAACCATGCCACAGTAAAAATTGAAAGCCATTGTAATGTAATCTACACAAATCAAAATACCCTGCCGGCTACCAAAAATGAATTTTAGATACTGTGCCAATGCAACATTGCAATGAAATCACTGGCCATGCTGTACACAACCTCCTATTTTGAACAAAGTCTTGTTCAAAAGAAACAAGCAGAACTTTAATTCAAACACTTTAAGAAATATCAGCCCTTGTGGAAATTCAATTTAAACAAAGTCCTTTTCTATTGAAATAGAAGAACTTCAATTCAGACTGTTTGTGGCCAAAATTGTCCTTGAGTGATGCGCATGCACATATTTGAAATTCAAAAGAAACAAAGTCACACTCTATTTCAACACAGGGATAAAACATAGCATATCGACAAACATAAGAGTAAAATGAAAAACAGGAACAAGACAGTGTTAGTTGGCCAACTTAAGACACCTAACCATCAATTGCCTGTCCACCAATGCAGCAAGGTATGTATGTAAACACATGGTTTAATCACTTAGTGCATTTGTCCACAGAGATGCAGCCAATGGTTCTGTCCACCATGTTGTACAGAATGTCTCACCAATAGGCCGCCATTGACTGATTCCCATGCTGCTCAGCTATCGGAGTGATGAAATTTTGCTGGTCTGTTGCCAGTTTTCTCTTCAGAGTGTCCTTCTAATAGGAGATTGAGTTCTCCACAGGAATCAAAAATGGACTGTATGGTAGAAGCCACTTGACCTGAATGGTGTCTGGAATCTTATAGGCTGCTTTTCCACTCTCCTTGACCTCACAATTGTGTTTGCTGTTGACCTCTTGACTCCAAGTTGGTGCGCCAGTTCCACAAGTCATCCCCAAACAATCAGCAGCCCTGATGATATAGTCTCTGTCACTGTTGCTTAAACAATAGCGCACTGCCAAGACTGCTGTTCCATGATATCTTCATTGAATTCTGCTTCAAATTCATTGATTCCATCTTCTTCTAGCAATTCATCGTCTTCTTCAATCTGATCTTATAGCATTCATATCATTTCTTGTTGTGCAACGACTGTACAGTTATGCAGTATAGGGAAAACAAAAAAATTAGACTAATGTACTAAAATGTACTTGTTATGAAATTTCACCTATGTGCAAAAATCTCTGTCAAAATAGAATGTGATTTTGTTTCTTTTGAATTTCAAATCTGTGCATGCGCGTCACTCAAGGACAATTTTGGCCACAGACAGTCTGAATTGAAGTTCTTCTGTTTCAATAGAAAGGGACTTTGTTTGAATTGAATTTCCACAAGGGCTGTTATTTATTAAAGTGTTTAAATTGAAGTTTTGCTTGTTCCTTTTGAACAAGACTTTGTTCAAAATAGGAATTAAAATGGTGTAGTAGTAGTAAGAATTTAGCTTAGGCAATTAGCCTGGCATGTGCCACTAAGGTGGGGCGGAGAAAATTTAGAATTTCTTGGTTGCACAGGTTTTGCTGACACCAATGAGATAGGCAGATTCTGTGTCTGAATTGCTGCTGGCATTGAGTTCACACAAATTAAATCCAAAAAAATTGTGCAGACAAATCACAACAAAATTCTTTTTTCCTGTTTTACTCCGACTGCCAGGGTTCTTAATTCCGGGGAGGGTAGTCGTAATCATAGCAGAGCAGTCGTTAGAGTGGCACAGTCGTTCAGATGGTAGACACCGGAAATTCTGACACCGTAAATTAATGTGTCATTTTGTTGAGCTGATTACTAACAGTAAGGTAGATGTTGCCACCACCATAATTTACGTATTATGGAACGTTGAAGTCTCAAACTTTCTTTGAGTTGAGAACTTTGGGTTGTTTTATGCCCCATGGGCAAATGACTCAAAATAAAGCTATGGGTTAATGTACAAACAGTTGATTATTAATTTGCTATTTATTATTGCTATCAAACAAATAGTTAAAATATTAGAGAATGAATTGAGATGGCCTCGACTAATGGGTCCAGTGTGCCAGATGCAGGACAACTAATTAAATCTAATGTAAGACAACTATAGCACCAAATGCAAGCAAAAAGGAACGGAAATGAGGAAGAAAAAGTGCACATGAAAATATGGGCTCCAAACAGCACTATATAAATAATAATAAAATTACATCTTGCCAGAGGGCAGGACACCTGTGGATCCAGTGAATGGAAAATGATTTGCCATCTTGGAGATCCTTGACTGGCTGCTACGCAAAAAAATTAGAAAAAATTATTAAAAGGAAAATTGAATCGCTTGGGGCAGTAATTGGGGCATAGCATGGAGGCAATTACATTTGATTGGGCAACAATTGGGGCATAGCATGGAGGCAATTACATTGGATGGGGAAGCGCCTAGGCCAACTAGTGGCATGATGTCAGGAGCTCACAGTGGCAAATTTCACAAAAACTAAGCAAATTAATGCAAAATATTAATATTGACCTTAAGCAAATTATTTGACAAAAAATGAAGCAAAATTAAAATCCTTAAAGTAAATCATGCAAGTGAATTAATGGGAGGGATTAATGGGGAGCAATGCACAAATTAATTTGCCAATTTGATCAATTTCACTCAGTGGTAGACGCACTACCACACCACCACCTTAAAATTCTAAGAAATTATATACTCTTAACAAAGCCAACTTATTATTTATCATTTTTAAATATTCTGGAATATAATTGTTTGTAAAAAATGATTAAAAAACATTTTAGAATATTCTTGCTTATTAGCGCAGCACCTCTTGATTTTTTTGTTGAAATTTTTAAAACTTTTCAATTTGGACTGTTTGTCTGCGGGGCAGTCCAGTCAGCTGGCAGAATAATAGCCCAGTACCCACAATTTTAGGCCCTACTAGCAATCTTTCCCCCCCCCCCCGATGGGGGACATCTTGATAGAATCTTTGTTCATTACAAGTAACAAATAGACAGTGAAAAAAAACTTTCATAAAAAACAACAAAAATTCTCTCTAAAAACAAAACATCCCAAGATAGCAAACATCCCCAGACAGCATTCAGGCATCGATCCCTAAATAGTAAGCATCCCCCAGATAGCAAGGATCCCCCAGACCCTATTAGAATAAATGTTAAAAACCCGCGGACGCGCACTTTAGGAAAGAGTCAAACTATTTTACCATGCTTTAGGATTATTAGAGATGTTCCGAAAGATCTGCAGTTTTGTTGAAATCAAAATTCGCTAACTTTCCAAAATCAAAATTGAAATTTCCCAAAATCATAATTCAGAAAAACAAAGTTTAGTATGATCAACACTCACTTTTTTACTTTCAATTTACTGCTTAAGCAAAAAGTAATACATGTATATGTAGTAGAAAGTAGTTTATTTTTAGCAACTTTTTAGACACTACCAAAATTTTCACTTCTAATTTTTTGTTGAAATTGAAATTTGCTCTAAAAAATTCAAATTTTGGAAAATTGAAATTGAATTTTCGAAACATCTATAAGCTTAATAAATAACAAGTGTATAAGCCCCTTCCATAGAGGTATTATACCCATTTCCATGTATATGTATTTGCTAAAGCAGCAGCCAATAAGAAAGGGCAGCGCGTGCACAGGTGATGTGCCTGTGCGCGCGCTGTGCTTTAGAAAAATTTCAAAAGTGCGCCAGACACCATCCACGGTTTTATAACTTTTTCTTATAGGGCCCCCAGATAGCAAGCATCCCCCAGATAGCAAGGATCCCCCAGATAGCAAGCATTTCCCAATAGCAGATAACCCAGTAGCAAGCATCCCTTAGATAGCAAGCATCCCTCAGATAGCAAGCATCCCTCAGATAGCAAGCATCCCCCTAATAGCAAGTATCCATCCTTAAATAGCAAGCATCCACCAGAGAACAAGTAGCTAGTGCAACAATTTCCTTAGCTTTATAGTGGCTCCATTTTGTTTGGCATGACACTTCTTTTTATGTTTGAAACGGTGGCTCTTCTATTTTTGACATAGTAGCTCTTTAATGTTGACATGGTGGCTCTTCTATGTTTGACATGGTGTCTCTTTTATGTTTGACATGGTGGCTCCCCTTTGTGTGACATGGTGTCACTTTTATGTGTTTAACATTTGACATGAAGTCACCTATATGTGTGACATGTTGGCTGTTTAATGTTTGACATGGAGTCATGTATATGTTTGACATGGTGGCTCTTTAATGCTCGACATGGTGGCTCTTAAATGGTTGACATGGTGGCTCTTTTATGTCTTACTTGGTAGCATTTTTATGTTTGAAATGGTGGCTCTTTAATGTTTGACATAGTGGCTTTTAAATGGTTGAAATGGTGGCTCTTTTATTTTTGACATGGTGGCTCTTTTATGTCTTACTTGGTAGCATTTTTATGTTTGAAATGGTGGCTCTTTTATGTTTGACATGGTGCCTCTTTTCTGTTTAATGTTTAATGTTTGACATGGTGGCTCTGTAATGTTTGACATAGAGTTATGTATATGTTTAACATGGTGGCTCTTATGTTTGACATGGTGGTTCTTTTATGTTTGACATGGTGGCTCCTTAATGTTTGACATGGAGTCACGTATATGTTTGAACTAAATATAGTAGTAGTAGTAGTAAGTTTGGCTCAGGCAAGAAGCCTGTTTGGCCAGTATAAGACAGTATATTTAATAATCCAATAGGAGATATTTATGTATTATAAGTACATGATGCGGTCAAGGTTTTGCAATAATATAGTATTTGAAAGAGTGCTTAAATTTTTTTTTATAAGAAATTTCAAACGATCTTTAAAACGATTAATGATTTACGACTTCCCAATTCATTTAATCCCATAGGTGATAAAAATAGGTGTATATGTATTAATTAGGCAATAAAAGATGAAAGAAAGAAATAACCACAAATAGAGCGCTTATTAAAATAAAGCGCGATTAGAAAAAATAAATTTGGTATATACAAATAAATGCGTAGAACGGGATAAATTTCACCGGTATTGTTTAAAAGAGGAGGAGCAGGGACTAAAATGCAGGGAGATACATAGTAGCAGGAGGGATCGAATAATAATAGTGAGCCTCAAGGTAACCAAGGATTCTATTGATGGAAGACGGGCAGCAACAGCGTGGTACATGGTGTTTCTGCATACATATTATTAGACATATTATTTTCATGTCGATTGTGGAGGAAGATTTGCTATGAGTTTATAGATCTTCTCAATAGCTAGCAAATCTTTTTTATTTTTGTTTTCATTTGTAGCATATCCTAAGCTGTAAAAATGCCTTATGCTCAGATGACTTTGTTTAAGGTATTTTTTCCTGGTATCTAGTATGCCGACACATTCAGTTGTATAGTGTAAGATATTATTTCCTGAATCTCTGCCACAAAGTTTGCATTTTTCTTGGGTGTATTTGTTTGGTAAGAACTCAGTTTTAAGCTTAAGCAGAATTTCTAGATATTTTTTATTTCTAAAAATACTGGGGAAGTAGTTTCTTAAGTTAGGCTTGAAAATATTCTTATAGATGAAGCAATTTTTGTAATGCATGACTTTCGTGTGGTTTTCTATTTTTTTGAAGAGTTCACGCTCCCAGGAGATGAGTAGTTATGTGGTCATTGTTGTTTTATCTTTGTTGTAGCTGTCACCAGGTTCCGATGTTTGTAAATTAAGCAGGTGAGATAAACCAAGGTTTTGTAGTTTTTTAGTGATGTTCGTTTTCCAGGGGTTGTTTGGGCAGTTGTTTGATTCGAAAATGTCTATAGTGGTACTACTCAGTTTTTTATGTTTAATTTTGAGCCAGTATGTAAGAAAAAAGTTCGAGATAGTAAGTGAGATAGGTGTTAAATTAAGTTCTGCATATAAAACAGAGTTGCAGGTACTTTTAGGTAGGTTAAGGAGGTATTTGTAGAAATTTGTTTGGATTTTGTCGATGTTCTTGAGTTCAGTACAGGTCGCTAGAGGTCCCCAGATTTCACAACCATACGTTATAACTGGTGTGACCAAAGAATTGAATAGTCTACTGATAAGCATGATATCCAGCGTGGTGCCTTTTACTTTGTGCAGCAGTGAAAACATGGCGGAGTTACCTTGTTTCATCTGATAAGCAACGCATTTTTTAAAACTATTATTGGGTTCAAAGATGATTCCCAGGTATTTAAATTCATTTACTTCTTCAATCTGTTGCATTTCGTAGAGAATTTCAGTATCATTTTGCATTTGCTTGTTTTTACCCTTGCAGGCTTTTATGTATTTTGTTTTGCTGGCGTTTATTTTGAGGTAGTTCTGTCTACAGTAGGTTTCCATTGTGCGGAACATGTGTTGGAGATCAGTTTTGTTTTTGCTTAGTATGGCTTGATCATCTGCGAGAGTAGTATATGTGGATAGGGGGGAGCGACGAAAAAATTTCGATAAGTAGAGGTTTCAAGGTATGATATAGATCTCAAAGAGAATGGTAGATAGTGGGTTACCTTGAAGTAACACCTTTGTTGATTGGGATGGGCTCAGATAAGTCGCCATTTTTTTGCAGGAGGAAGCATGCATTTTCATGCATGTTCTCGATTAGGTTCATCATCTTTCCTTTGATACCTTGGTTGGCTGTTTTGTACCAGAGTGTTGGTTGGTTAATACTATCAAATGCTTTTTCATAGTCAATGAAGCCGATAAAAAGGGTCTCCTTTTCACCCCAGGTTTTATTAATAATGTTGTATAGATTAAAGCACTGGTCAATTGTGTTGTGATTCTGTTTGAAGCATACTGGTATTTAGAAATGAGGTTGTTCAAATGGGCGAGGTTTTCAAGGCGCGTTTTGATGAGCGAGCAGAGAAGTTTACCTAGAATGGGTTGAACGCAGATGCCTCTGTAGTTGTTTGGGTCAGAGGGACAACCTTTGTTTTTGTAA
>NIVC01004544.1:0-42489 GCA_002269645.1 Macrostomum lignano
TGAGGATCTGGGAGGCTGGCTCAGACACTGAGGATCTGGGAGGCCGCTGGCCCAGACACTGAGGATCTGGGAGGCTGAGGCTGACCCAGACACTGAGGATCTAGGAGGCTGACTCAGACACTGAGGATCTGGGAGGCCGCTGGCCCAGACACTGAGGATCTGGGAGGCTGGCCCAGACACTGAGGATCTGGGAGGCTGAGGCTGACCCAGACACTGAGGATCTGGGAGGCTGACTCAGACACTGAGGATCTGGGAGGCCGCTGGCCTAGACACTGAGGATCTGGGAGGCTGGCCCAGACACTGAGGATCTGGGAGGCTGGCTCAGACACTGAGGATCTGGGAGGCCGCTGGCCCAGACACTGAGGATCTGGGAGGCCGCTGGCCCAGACACTGAGGATCTGGGAGGCCGCTGGCCCAGACACTGAGGATCTGGGAGGCTGGCTCAGACACTGAGGATCTGGGAGGCCGGCCCAGACACTGAGGATCTGGGAGGCTGGCTCAGACACTGAGGATCTGGGAGGCCGGCCCAGACACTGAGGATCTGGGAGGCTGGCTCAGACACTGAGGATCTGGGAGGCCGCTGGCCCAGACACTGAGGATCTGGGAGGCTGGCCCAGCAACTGAGGATCTGAAAGGGCGGCACAGCAACTGAGGATCTGGGAGGCTGGCCCAGCGACTGAGGATCTGGGAGGCTGGCCCAGCAACTGAGGATCTGGGAGGCTGGCCCAGCAACTGAGGATCTGAAAGGGCGGCACAGCAACTGAGGATCTGGGAGGCTGGCCCAGCGACTGAGGATCTGTCTGGGAGGCTGGCCCAGCAACTGAGGATCTGGGAGGCTGGCCCAGCAACTGAGGATCTGAAAGGGCGGCACAGCAACTGAGGATCTGGGAGGCTGGCCCAGCGACTGAGGATCTGGGAGGCTGGCCCAGCAACTGAGGATCTAAAAGGGCGGCACAGCAACTGAGGATCTGGGAGGCTGGCCCAGCAACTGAGGATCTGGGAGGCTGGCCCAGTAACTGAGGATCTGGGAGGCTGGCTCAGACACTGAGGATCTGGGAGGCTGGCCCAGCAACTGAGGATCTGGGAGGCTGGCTCAGACACTGAGGATCTGGGAGGCTGGCCCAGCAACTGAGGATCTGGGAGGCTGGCCCAGTAACTGAGGATCTGGGAGGCTGGCTCAGACACTGAGGATCTGGGAGGCTGGCCCAGCAACTGAGGATCTGGGAGGCTGGCCCAGACACTGAGGATCTGGAAGGCTGGCCCAGCAACTGAGGATCTGGGAGGCTGGCTCAGACACTGAGGATCTGGGAGGCTGGCCCAGCAACTGAGGATCTTAACCGACTACAAGTATCGATAATAACGTGTGTTGAATCTTGAAGCTCCCCAAAAAGAAGCACAAAGCGCGTCAGTCCCAAAGCAGAATGCAGAGTTTCGTATCAAAAGCAGAAGGCTCGAATTCCATTCTGAATGCAGCGGGCCAGACGGGCGCCCGAGACCGGAGATGCAGCCGCTGATTATTAAGCTTAAACATGGGTTAAACATAGGCAGACACGCGGGGACAGAGAAGGCAGAAACTCTGAATAATCAGGTAAAGGCTAGCCGTGTGTGTATGCGCTGAGATTGTACCAGCTTGCGAGCACGCGGTACATACTACTTGAGAAAAAACAAAGCCAGTGAATCAGTAGCACTTTTTGGTTGTTAAAAATGTTAATTATGGCAAAGAAAAATAAAAATTCAGCTAGTTGCAAAACATGCTAGGAAATGCCCTGCGGATCAGCCTGTGCGCGAACAGTGTCAGATTAACTGAAGCACAAAAGAATATTCAATTAAATCTTCTCCTAGAAGCAGAGTTCTTCCTCCGTTCCCTTCTCCTCCCACAAGTTCCAGCAATCACAGCTGCCCCCTGCTGAGCATGTGGGCTTCCACCGCGCGCCACAGCGCCGATATGTTGCCAGCGCCGAAACCGCGAGCGCCAACTCGGCTGATGAGCTCCAGGAAGAAAGTGTCCTCGCTGAGCAGCGGCTTCGTGAACACCTGCATCAGGTACCTACGGCCGCAGTGGAATTAGCGGAGTTACCTTTGCTATGGTAACACATCCCTGCTCTACAGCAGATAATCCCTACTCTACAGCAGATAATCCCTACTCTACAGCAGATAATCCCTACTCTACAGCAGTTAATCCCTCCCTATCCTACAGCAGATAATCCCTCCCTACCCTACAGCAGATAATCCCTCCCTACCCTACAGCAGATAATCCCTCCCTACCCTACAGCAGATAATCCCTCCCTACCCTACAGCAGATAATCCCTCCCTACCCTACAGCAGATAATCCCTCCCTACCCTACAGCAGATAATCCCTCCCTACCCTACAGCAGATAATCCCTATTCTACAGCAGATAATCCCTCCCTACCCTACAGCAGATAATCCCTCCCTACCCTACAGCAGATAATCCCTCCCTACCCTACAGCAGATAATCCCTCCCTACCCTACAGCAGATAATCCCTCCCTACCCTACAGAAGATAATCCCTATTCTACAACAAATACCTCTCCTAGTAGTATCTCACCGGCTATAAGGTGCACCTCACCTGTCTCTGCTGTCAGCAGGGCAGTCGTCGCCGCCACCTCCGTCGGCCTCGCAGTCCACCAGAATTTGATTATCTCGCACCGACTGCAGATCGAGCCCGGATTCGGCAATCTGCTGCACCTTGCCGATCTGCAGTGTTGGGAACATCCAGCACGCTCGTATTCAATTTTTACTGATATCGCTATCGTTAGCAAAGCGAAAATTAAAGGTATTTTCCATATTTTTCTACTACGAGTAGAGTAGTCGAGTTAATAAATTATCAATTTTAATTTTAATTTATCGATTTTTTCTGCATGGTCTTCTACCCAGCATACCTCTTTGCTGTAGTAGGCAGCCGGGGGGTCCATGAACTCCACGCCGCGTTGCCTGTAGGCCGCCACCTGCTGCACAAAATTGTCCAAATGAATGGCCACGTGCTGCACACCCGAGCCTCCGTGCTCGCGCAGGAATGTGTTGATCTGGTTGGGGCCTGTGAGGGACAGTGTCATTTTCATTCTAAGCGGTGCCATTTTGACTTTGAGCTGTGCCATTTTGACCCTGATCTGTGTCACTTTGACTCTGGTGTGCCATTTTGACTTTGAGCTGTGCCATTTTGACCCTGATCTGTGTCACTTTGACTATGAGGTGTGCCATTTTGCCTCTGAGATGTGCCATTTTGACTCTGAGTTGTGCCATTTTGACCCTGATCTGTGGCACTTTGACTCTGGTGTGCCATTTTGACCCTGATCTGTGTCACTTTGACTCTGGTGTGCCATTTTGACCCTGATCTGTGGCACTTTGACACTGGTGTGCCATTTTGACTTTGAGCTGTGCCATTTTGACCCTGATCTGTGTCACTTTGACTATGAGGTGTGCCATTTTGCCTCTGAGATGTGCCATTTTGACTCTGAGTTATGCCATTTTGACTCTGAGCTGTGCCATTTTGATTCTGAGATGTGCTATTTTGACTCAGATGTGCCATTTTGTCTGTCTGTTTATCTGTCTGTCTGTCTGTCTGTCTGTCTGTCTGTGCCATTTTGACCCTGATCTGTGTCACTTTGATTCTGAGCTGTGCCATTTTGACTCTGAGTTGTGCCATTTTGACTCTGTGTTGTGCCATTTTGACTCTGTGTTGTGCCATTTTGACCCTTAAAATCTCATTTATAGATATTATGCACGCCAGCAAACTTGTTCAAACTTATTCCATCGGGAACTTACTAGATAAATATCCAATATGTAAAAGTGGAAAAATTATTCTCGACAAAAACTGACCAGAGTTCAGCGATTCGGCGAACACGAACTTCAGTCCGGTGTAGTGGTCCCTGGCGTCCGGCGGCTCGTTCGATGCAATGGCTTTCAAGTTCATGCCGGAGTCCTTGTAGCGAACGGTGAAGCCGCCCTCCGTTTCTGTGCTGGAGTAGCAGAGTAATGCGGATGTGCATGGGTAGACAGACAGACAGACAGACGAAAGACAAACAGACGGATAGACAGACAGACAGACAGACCGACAGACAGACAGACAGAAAGACGGATAGACAGATAGACAGACAGACACAGACAGACACAGACAGACACAGACAGACAGACAGACAGACAGACAGACAGACAGACAGACAGACACAGACAGACAGACAGAGACAGACAGACAGGCAGACAGACAGGCGCATACCTGTTAACCCTGTAGCGGGGCAGCTGGAAGATGCTCTCATACCAGGCTAGAATGCGGGCCGACTCGCTGGCATGGCAGGCTAGGGCCACGTGATCGATGAAGGCACCGCCACCGTCATCTTCCCCCTCCTGGTCCGCATCAGCTGATTCCGTGCGCTGCCTGCAGTAAGGCAAATTCAATGCGCTGAGCTGAATTTCAGTCCAATTGTCAAGCCATTCCCTCAGAATCGGCCCCGCCTTCTATCTATACTCTTTTAATAGCTTTTTAAAGTCCCCAGCAAGGCCGATCACTCACGCAGGCACCAAGTCGGGAAAGCAGGCCGCCAGAAACTGTCTCCTGGACATCTGGTGCCGCTGCTGCAGCACGGTGTGCCACAGGCCGCCGCTAGCCGGCGACTGAAATCGCAACGCAGGCACGGCGCCGCAGGCGGCCTCAACGGCAACTTCGGCGCGACGCCGATCGGCAATGAACTGATCGAGGCGCGGCGTCTCAAAAGCAACGTCAACAACGCTGTCGGGCTGGGGGCCCAGTAGAGGCCGCAGAAGGAACCTGGCCCGGCCCTTGGTGACCAGGGCGCCGTGTCCCGCTCCGCCTGGGTGCACCAGGGTCGGCCGGAAGTTCAGGCCGGCGCACAGGCGATCAAGCAGACAGCCCAGTCGCTTGGTGTGAATCTCCACGTGGTGGACGCGCAGCGACAGCTGCGACAAGGCGGCCGGCGCCCCAGTCGCCATCGGCGGAAACATTGGAGGTAGTGACTTTTGGTAGCAATTTCTTTAGCGAGGCACCGCTAACTGTTTATTGTTCAGCGGTCCAGAAGGAGTGGGTGGGTGTGCGAAGTGGGCCAGATGGAGTGGGGTGGGTGTGCGCAGCGGGCCAGATGGAGTGGGGTGAGTGTGCGCAGCGGGCCAGATGGAGTGGGGTGGGTGTGCGCAGCGGGCCAGATGAAGTGGGGTGAGTGTGCGCAGCAGACCAGATGGAGTGGGGTGAGTGTACGCAGCGGGCCAGATGGAGTGGGGTGGGTGTGCGCAGCGGGCCAGGTGGAGTGGGGTGGGTGTACGCAGCGGGCCAGATGGAGTGGGGTGGGTGTACGCAGCGGGCCAGATGGAGTGGGGTGAGTGTGCGCAGCGGGCCAGATGGAGTGGGGTGGGTGTGCGCAGCGGGCCAGATGGAGTGGGGTGGGTGTGCGCAGCAGGCCAGATGGAGTGGGGTGGGTCTGCGCAGCGGGCCAATGAGTCTATGATTGAATAGTAAAAAATAATAATTGCACGAAGACATCATACCAGGCTCAGAAAAGCCTAGAAAAGGATAGTTCATATATTTCATACCATGTTACAGAAGGCATTATACTGAAAATCTAACATGAAACAGTATTCAAAGTACAGCGAATAATCAACTCAGCCTAAAGAAAGCAAGAAATGCGACTATACTACTAAGGTCTACAGTGCCAGTAGGCACTAGAATTTACAAACTTTGACGTTACCAAATTTATCTGCTTATTGTGTCTAACAGCTAAAAAGTCACTTTTTCTCATCCACAGATTCCACGACATCATATTTGTTCGCGGCCTGCTCAGCCTGTCGCAGCTGCTCCTCCATGCGCTGCCACTCGCGTCGCTGCTGGGCCTCCTCGCGTTCCCGTTTGCGAATTCTGGTCAGCACCTTCTGGATCTCCTTGCGCGAATTCTTCTTGGACACTGCGATGCTCGACAGCTTAGAAGAGTACGACTGCGACGTCTGTAATTGACGGGCTGGAGCAGCGGCGATGAGGCGAGAGGGAAGCTGGACGAATTGACTGGGATGACGGAGCGCTGTGCTCAGCAGTCCGCTGGATACAGCGCTGACAATGGCACCGAACGGGCGGGCGGACATGGCCGCTGCAATGCAATCGTATGGAGGAAAATCCGATTATTATAAATACAATGTTGGCGTAACACTACTACTTAAAACTAGACAATAGTAGAGTAAGGAAGACATTATCGTGTTTTAAAAATCGATTGGCCGCTTTTACTGTACGCTCGTAAAATCATGCACTAATTAAATCTTGTCTGAATGAAACGTGTACTGTAACTATTTTGAGCCAATAAAAATTAACATGCCAGCGCGTACTGCTATTGGACGAGAAAATTATCACGTGACTATTTTGAACCAATAGCAAGAGGGCTCCGGGTTCGAGATATTTTTATTGAATGAAATGATTGTCACGTGAATATTGTAAACCAATAGCAAGAGAGCCGCGTTTGAGACTTGCTATTGGACGAAATGATTGTCACGTGACTACTGTGAACCAATAGCAAGAGGGCTCTGGGATTGAGATATTTCTAAAGGTCGCGAACATTGTCAAGTAACTGCTCTAAGCCTATACTCTAAGCCTAATAGCATATATAGGCGCACTGTATTGGCCAGGATTTTCCAAGGTTGCCTTAGTTCACACAATAATATAATATAATACAAAAGTACAAATTTAAAACGCCCAGTATTCGGCGGCGGATACGTACAACTTCCATTTTCGCGCATAAATCGAGTTTATTTTCGGCTGGATTGAATAATTTATATTTTATAATACAAGACTAAAGTCTGACAGAAACCGACATCAAATCACTCTGCATTCTCTTATTTCTCTGTCTCAAATTCACAACAATTTACAGGCTTTTCAGTGTGATGAGTGAGCAGAAAGCAAATAGGCAGAAAGATTTCAAAGCGCGCGCCTCGAACCGCAACTCAGAGGGTGCTCATCGGTGGGGTTGGTGGCGGGGCGGGGGCAGCTATTTCGAGTGGCGCTTGACTCGAGCAAAAAATAGAAGACAAAATTGAGGCAAATTTATTGGTAAAAATGAAATTGAACTGAAGCTTCAGCTCAATAATGCTCAGCGCAGATCACGGGGAGCTAGTGAGGCGTGAGAAGTGCAGGAACTGACAGAAAGAACCGATCTGTGTAGCCGGGGAAAAAACAAACAAAAAAACAGAGACAGCAACATTAATGAGTAACATAGATCACGTGATCACAAATTAGCAGCTGGGAAAGCCTAACGTGATGAGGGAAGAAGCGCGACCGATTTTATCGATTGAATAAAATAATAAATAATATTAGATAATATATATCGCAAGTCTGTAAGGCAACAGAAGGAATAAAGATTACATAATATAAATATATTTATTCTAATATAAATAGACTGGCCTAGCCAACGATAGCTACAAGGACATTCATATGTATATGCGCGTGTGTGTATTGGATCGCCCAATTAAAATAGAGCGGACAAATCAAAAACTGAAATCTGCTCTTCATCACATAATTGATCATTACTAATGTGGTACATGTAAAAAATAACAGTGGGACACACGCATTTTAAGCAACAATATATAAATATAGTAAATAGTGCTCAATATTTTGAATGACACCTGGCGACGGGGAAGATTGATTGAGAATAAAATTCATAGAAATAAGGCATTGAACAATTTGGGTAAGCGCGCTCTGCCAACATGGATGCCCTGCAATTACACTTACGAGCGTATTATACGAGTAATAATCATATTTCTGGCAGAGATCTCTGCAACTATTATTTTATTCGCAATCAATTAGCTCAAAATTATGCTGAGACACTGGTGGAGCCTGAAACAGCCGGTTTGGCTATTTTCGCTTGCTGAACGACAGCGAGTGCAGATCGAGCCGGACCTTCTGCCGCTCCTTGGGCGCTTCCGTGTTCAGCACGAAACTGCGGGGGGGGGGGGAGGGGTGGGGGTTCTGCACTGTTGGTGGCGAAACTGCTGGGATTGGGGTTCTGCACTGTTGGTGGCGAAACTGCTGGGGTGGGGTGGGGGTTCTGCACTGTTGGTGGCGAAACTGCTGGGGTGGGGGTGGGGGTTCTGCATTGTTGGTGGCGAAACTGCTGGGGTGGGGGTGGGGTTCTGCATTGTTGGTGGCGAAACTGCTGGGGTGGGGGTGGGGGTTCTGCACTGTTGGTGGCGAAACTGCTGGGGTGGGGTGGGGGTTCTGCATTGTTGGTGGCGAAACTGCTGGGGTGGGGGTGGGGGTTCTGCATTGTTGGTGGCGAAACTGCTGGGGTGGGGGTGGGGGTTCTGCACTGTTGGTGGCGAAACTGCTGGGGTGGGGGTGGGGTTCTGCATTGTTGGTGGCGAAACTGCTGGGGTGGGGGTGGGGGTTCTGCACTGTTGGTGGCGAAACTGCTGGGGTGGGGGTGGGGGTTCTGCATTGTTGGTGGCGAAACTGCTGGGGTGGGGGTGGGGGTTCTGCACTGTTGGTGACGCAATTGCAGTAGGCTGAGGGCCGCAAGCAAACCTTTTAAACTGCTCGACCACCGGGTCCACATCGTCATCCAGATAGCCGTTGGCTGAGGCGTCTCTGGGCCGAAACACTTCCTCTGAAAGTGTACAGTTGAGGGAAGCATTAACAATCTGACTAGGGAGGGGGGGGAGGGTGCAGGGCAACTATAGGGTAAACGCGTTCAAACTCTCGCCCGCTCGCCCGGGTGCCCGCAGCACTCCTAATTCTTCTCTAAGCAGCAAAGTGACACCAAAATTCTCACCAATTTCATCCATTTTACTCCGGGACTCTCTGTCGCGAGAGTTCTGCTGATGTTGCTGATGAATTCTTAGCGGCGGATAGTGCTGTTGATAGTGCTGCTGCTGCTCCGGCAACAGACTGTGCTGATTGTGCTGCGACTGAGCCGGCTGATGCCGCGTCGGCTGTCTCTGGTGTTGCTGCTGCTGATGGTTCTGGACAGCCTGACGGTGCTGCTTCAGCTGCACAGGTTGTTGCCTCTGTTGCTGCTGCTGTTGCTGCTGTCGAGGTTGCTGTTGTTGTTGCTGCAGCTGCTGCTGCTGCCTGTGGCTTCTTCGCTCACCAGCGGCGGAACGAATGACATTTGGAGGCGCGGCTGCGGCTGCCGCAGCAGCAGCTGGCTGAACGTACGAAGCCGTTCCATTCTGCCGCTGAGGCTGTTGGCGGTGATTCACGCGGCTACCCGCCTGCTGCTGTTGCTGCTGAAGAGGTCTTCGATTTGTTCCATTAACAGCACTATGCTGTTGCTGCTGCTGTTGTTGTTGCTGCTTCTGCTGTTGCTGTTGTTGCTGCTGCTGTTGCGGTCGGCTGCTTTTCGCAGGCGCGGACTGCGCCGTCCGGATTTGAGTCTGAGAGGCCTTGGCGTCTGCTGGCACGCGCTGCTGCGTCCTCGGCTGCTGCTGCTGGGCCTGCTGCTGTTGCTGCTGCTTTGGCTGCGCCTCTCGCGGTGACGACAAAGGCGGCTGCGGCTTTGGAGTCGGCGGCTTCACCACAGACAGCGTTGAAGGAGCCGGCGGGGGCGAGGAAGGCGGAGACGGCAAAGGCGACCGTGCAGCAGCGGCGGTGGCGGCGGCTGCTGCTGCTGCGGCCTCCGCCTTTTTCGCCCGTTGGCGCGCCTTCTTGGCCTCGCGTTTCGTCATCTTCTTGTCGGCGGCCGGAGCGACGGAGTCGTTCGCCGCTCCGCTAGAAGGCTTCTTAGACGAGTCGCCTTCAATGAACTTCACCAGTTCGTCGATGTCGGCTGTCCGATCTGGCACCTTCGACTTCTTTGACTGCTGCTGCTGCTCTTTTGGCTGCGAATCCGGCTGCTGTTGCTGCTTTTGGCCATTCTCCTTCTTCTTCTGCAGTTTTAACCGCAGCTGTTCCCGTTTCTCAAAGAATTTCGGCGGCACGGGCGGCTGCTGGCCTCCGGTGTGGCCGAAAACCTCGCAGTAGCAGCAGTCGCAGTACTTGGAGTTGCCGCCGCCCCGCTGGCAAGTCGAGTCGCCCGACCCCGCGTCATCGTCGTCATCTTCTTCGTCGTCTTCATCGTCGTCGTCGTCCTCGTCGTCAACTCCAACGCCGTCGCCGCCGCAGCAGCGATGGCCGCAAGGAGCGGCAGACGCTGGCGCGGCGAGCGGCTGACTTGCAGAAGCAGCGGCGGCAGCGGCGGCAGCGGCGCAGGTCGGAATCGGCTGCGGCAGGTGCGGCATCGGCATGGGCAGCGACGGCGGAGGAATCGGCGGCGGAGGTGACGCCGACGAGGAAGGCGACGCGGGCGAGGCCACTCGGGAGTTGGCCGGGACGCAGTCGGCCGGGGTCATCGGGTGGGACGGCAGCGGGGCGGACAAGCCGATGCCGGGCAGCCCGACGGCCTTGTATCCGTAGTAGTAGCCGTCCTCCGACCCGTCCTCATCGTCTGAGCCCGCGTCGTCGTCCTCGCCGTCTGCCTCGCCAACAGCGTCGTCGTCGTCGTCTTGCCTATCGGAGTCGGACGAAGAGCAGCTGATCGACGGAGCGTGCAGGCCGCAGGTGAATCGGTGCATAGAGCAGTGCGAGCAGCCGCACAGGGTTTTATGGCACTTCTCGCACACTGTGAAGCGACCGTCCTGCTGGCTTGGCTGGGCCTGCTGCGGTGACTGGTGCTGCTGCTGGTGCTGCAGGTGCTGGCTGCGTCTCTGCCTCGGCTGGTGACACCGGTGCAGCTCCTGCCAGGACTCCAGCAGCTGCTGGGAGCCGCGCCATCGGCTACTGACCTCCATCATAGTGTTGTCAAGCTCCAGGTAGGATTGCATGGCGTCCAGAGATGCATCGTCCTCGGTTGGTCGCAGCTTGTCCAACAGAACCGGCTGCACAGCCTGCAGAGAGTCAAGGGGTCAAATTGGTGCACATGCAGATAGTCATCAGGGGGGACAATTAAGGTCAAACTGGTGCACATACAGAGATAGTTATCAGGGAGATAATTAAGGTCAAACTAATGCACATACAGCTAGCTAGTCATCGGGGAGAATTAAAGGTCAAACTGGTGCACATGCAGATTGTCATCAAGGAGACAATAAAGGTCAAACTGGTTGCCTGGTTAAACTTCGCGTCGGACGCCTGCAGACAACTGGTGGAATCTGCCCACAACGAGGCTGCCCGTGTCATCTCAGGATGCTGCAAATCTACGCCAACAGCCGCGCTCCTTATCGAAGCCGGACTCCAACCCCTGGCTCACAGTGCGGCGGCCGCGGCAGCGACGCTCCTGGACAAAACGCTCCGCCAACGCCAAGCCACCCCGCTCCGCAACATCGCCGACAGAGAAGTCACTCCTCGCATCCGCGCTCACGGCGGAAACGGCAACTTCCGCAGATGTTGGCGCAGGTGTGCCAGAGAGCTGACCCACAGAGCCGGACTGGCTGAGCTCCAAATCGAAACCGACAACGAGCTGGTGCCTCCGTGGTCATCCTCGACCAGCTTTCACATCCAAGACGCCCTCATAGTTAAGTGCTCACGCGACGACCCACCGCATGTTCGCAGGGCCGCGGCGCTGGAGACCCTAGCGTCGCTCCCCCCCGCTGACCTGGAACTCTGGACGGACGGGTCGGCAGCAGGGGGTACCACCAACGGCGGAGCAGGAGCTGTCCTCTACACCCGCGGTTCGTCGACGCGCTTTCTGAGAGCTCCGGCGGGGAGCCTGACCTCGTCCTTCCGTGCGGAAGAATGCGCGCTTAGGCTCGGCCTCCAAGCAGCTTTTGACGCACTGCCGTGGCCGGGAAACCGCGAGCTGCGCTGCGCGACCGACTCCCAGGCCCTGCTCCGCTGCCTCAAAGGCGGCCCAAGCCCGCGGCTCTCCCCTTGCTGCCGCGACATACTGCGCATCTTGGGACGCCTCCCGCCTGGCCATCACGTGACCCTGCAATGGATCCCGGGCCACTGCGACCTTCGTCGCAACGATCTCGCCGATGCCACTGCCCGCGCTGCTGCCACCCTTGATCAGACCAACGCACCCCTGGATCACCGCAGCGCACGCTCTGCCATTCTGGCGACGGCCCACAACGACTTCATCCGATCGTATGAGACAAACGAGCACTGCAGCACCCACCGCACCTGCATCAACGGCCGACGACCCAAACAGCAAACCTCCATGAACCGTAAGGACAGAGTCCTGCTAGCCCAACTACGCTCTGGCCACTGCCCGATACTCCGACAGTATCGGCACCGCATCGGGCTGGAACCGGAGGCCACCTGCCCGGCCTGCGGGGAGGCCCCGGAGGACCTCAAACACCTGCTCCTGGAATGTCGCGCCACGACCGAGACCATACGACAAATTCTGGGCGAGAACCCGACGCTGGCCATCCTCCACGACGACGGCCCGCGCGCACTGCACTTCCTCCAGGCGGTAGGGGCGCAAACCCGCCCCCCGGATATTAACCCGGCCGGGAATTAACAACAACAACAACAAGGTCAAGCTGGTGCACATACAGATAGTCATCAGGGGGACAATTAAGGTCAAACTGGTGCACATACAGCGATAGTCATCAGGGAGACAATTAAGGTCAAACTAGTGCACATGTAGATACTTATCATGAAGAGACAATTAAGGTCGAACGGGTGCACATGCAGATAGTCATCATTGACAAATAAAGTAACACTAATGTACATACATCATAGTGGAAAGAGACAAATTGAAGGTCACATTAATGTACTTATGGCTACATAGAAAGGAGACAATTCAAAGCAACAGCACTACAAAGACGCCTACCTGCAACTCGTCGCAGGAGTACACAAGCGAGTGGAACCAGTGCTCGCACAACAGCTGCCAGGAGAGGTCCATGCTGAGCAGGTGCCCGGACTCCAGTCTGGCCACGGCGGATGCCTGACGGGCGGCGGCCGCCCGCAGGTCGGCGAACTCCTGGCAGAGCGAGCGGACCAAGGCGCGGCACTGGTCGCGGCCGGAGACGCCAGACTCGCGCAGCTGGCTGAGCAGACGGGAGCCGGCCTCTTGCACCTGCAGAGCGGAGCGGATAGAGAATGGAGTGTACTTTAGAAGGTCACCCTTGAATTCAACAACAGCAGCAACAGAATGCTGACATCATAGGTCATCAGCAAAACTAGTTTAGACGATATTAAATCAATTGATTGAATAAATAGACAACTGAAACTTAGGTCCACAAAGTGTGGGTCCTGAATAGCCTAATTTTTTTACCTGATGCTCCCTGACCCTTCTGCTTTTATGCCCAACACAAAACGTCCAAAGTTCTCACCTGTTGGCGACCGACTTCTTCCAGCGCGTTGTACAACGCGCCGGGGTCGTTCTCGGCCAGCCAGTCGGCCTGCGCTGTCAGCCGGCCTTCGGGCGGAGCGGCGGCGTCGTCAGCGAACACAGCCTCGGCGGCAGCTCCGCCGCTGCCCAGATCGCGTAAGCGGCGCTTGACCAGCTGCGCCAGCAGGACTGGAGCTTCGGCACTGAAGCCGGGCGCAGCTGCGGACGCCAATGATGTCGAAGGATGCCGCAGCGACGTCGAGGCCGGCGGTGGTGGAGGCGGCTGTCTAAACGGCAGATTCGCAGATGAGAATGCCGACGAGCTGGGAAGCCGAGCGGGCGACTGGTGATGGCCAGTCTGGTGGTGGGAACCGTTCAGCAGGGGGCCGGCCGGAGCCGGCGGCGCGCCCATCACTGGGCCAGCGGCGGCGGCAGCGGGCCTTCGCGCAGCTGCCAACTTTCTATTGGCAATCTTTTTAGGGCTGCCGTTGGCTGTTCTGGCATCTCCGCCGCCGCTGCCGCCGCCGCTGCCGCTGCCGCTGCCACCGCTGGGCGCCGCCTGACCACCCAGTGCGGCCGCGGCACGCGCCGCGTCGAAGGGGCTCCAGGCTCCGGCGGCGAAATTCGTGATGCCCGGCGCCACGGCGAGGCCGCTGTTTGAGCTGAAGTTCAACGAGAACGGCGACGCGCCCGAGGCCGCGTAGGAGGCGGCGGCTGCGGCTGCCGCGGCGGCCAGAGTCGGTCGTTCGCCCGGCCGCAGCAAAGCGGCACCGGCGTTGTTGTTGCTGCCGCTGTTGCTTGGCGACTGAGCGGAGGCGGCGCTGCTGCTGCCGCCGGTGCTGCTGTTGGCGCCGGAGGCTCCGTTGAACACGAAGCTCGAGGTTGGGGCAGCGGCGGAGGTGGTGCCGAAGCCAAGGCCAGTGAAGATGGCTGGCTGAGGCTGCTGCTGGTCGGGAGTCGAGCACACAACCGGCAACGTGACGGCGATGGAGGGGGGCGGTCCGCCCCGGCGGATTCGCTTGCGCGTGGAGACCGCTTTGGGTCGGCTGCTGCTCATAGCGGGCTGGGGGCCACTTTGAGACTGAAATCGGAGGAGGGAGGAGTTGTTCCTGTGACTCGTTGCCTAAGAAAAGCATTAAATTAAAACTACAAGCGTACTTATAAGTATTATATCACTTTAAACTTGTTTGCTACTCCCCCTGACAATTTTTTCTGCGTCGGAAGCATACATGCGCAACACGCGGCCGACCCGGCCGGCTGGCGAAAGGCTCAGACAAGGTAAGTTGCAAAAATGCCCAGCCTAAAATACGTACGTAGTACTAATTAGATGACGAGGCATTAAGCTTTTATAGTACAGTCATACTTACTCCCGCCGTTTACCCAAAATGGGCGAAGACTAGAAAAAAATCAAAGGGGGGAGGGACCAAGCGAATTTTCATCAAAATACAGAGCCACCATCTCCACCCACACTTGGGTCTTTACCCTCTAAAATCCTCCCCGACAAATTACTGATTGTGCTACTGGCGGAGCTTCTGGACCTTTAAACGATGGCACCAGATGACTATGGACACCCTGTTGCGAATTTCTCTAGTTTCATTGATCAAGCCTCAACAGTAGGCAAACCTCAATTGCTAGACATCCTCAGCTGGTCTCTCAAGAATTCAGTCATCAAATCTGAGATTGTGGTAGAATATCTCAAAGTTGCAGAGGACTGACAACTGTATTTTTGTTTGAGAAGGTGCACAACAAAAAGTTAGCCTGCATGTGATGTTATTAAATTTTGTTTGCCTATATTGCTTCATAATGGCACAGAAAAAAAGTTGCCAGGGGAATGGATCAATGTTACTACTGTTCAGGAAGTAATTTTTTCAAAGAAATAAAAAATTCACACTCCTGAGATACAAACCCTAGTTGTTTTTTTAGTTTTAGCAAAGCAAGTAAGTATATTTCTATTGTGTTCATTAAAACATATACACTGCTAGTGCTAGTGCAATTGCTAAAATTGTATTATAAGCATAGAAATGGACTTAAGAACTAATTGAATTCTATGAAAATCAATAGTCTTCTATTAAGAATTTAAAAAATGACTGATACAATGTTTAAAAGCAGTAAGGAGCATATTCAAATTCAATATAGTTGTACAATAACAGTGCACAATTTACCTTGGCATTTTTTAAATATTTTATCCTACAGGTATATTGCATTCTTAATTATTAACACTTAGCCTTAGCAATAAGAAAAATGATTTGGTAAAGTTTTAGCATACAAGATTGTTGTATTAAAGGAAAAATAGAATTAAAAAAGTATTGTATATCAGAAAAATGTGGCTAATAAATAATAGAAAATAGATATAATACCAATTAATAAGGCATAACAAGCAGTATTGGGCACCAGTCCATTAATAAGCATTAATCCATTAATAAATGTTAAGCTTTTTCATTAATGTTAACAGATTGCTCTTAAGATTTTTTTGCACTAATGGATTAATGAATTTGCATTAATAATTTTGTAGGTAAAAGATTATCATTATTAACTTCAATGGCAATGTCAATGACCAAAAATGCAAAGAAAGAACAAAAATATAAGTCTGATAAGAAGTTAAAACATTACAAATGTATCAAAATTTACCTAAATGCCTCATACATGTACATACATGCGCAACAGTCGGCCGAGTCGGCCGATCCGGCCGACCGATTTGGCGGCCAACCAAGGAAGTCGCAAAAATGCCCACCCGAAAAAATAACGAAGTAAGAGTACTAAGTAGCTGACGAGGCATTTTGGCTTAATAAGACAGTTATAGTTACTCCTGCCGTTTACCCAAAGTTGCGTTAATTTTGCTTTAGGGTTTTTTTACATCTGAGTCGCATTTTTGGCCAAAAACTACGTCGCATTTTTGTTAAAACTAAGTCGCATGGCCGACCGAATTTCAGAGGTTGCGCATGTATGTACATGTAACTTGTAAAATTTAATACTCACGCCAAAAATTTATATTACCGTGGAAATTTATTAATGCACCTAATTATTCTCTTTGTTTATAATGATGATCATGCAAATGTAACTTTAATAATCAATTAAAATTTTGAACTTTTTTGCTTGCATGTGAGCATAGATTACTTTGATTCACTTCTTTCCCAATCTTTTGTAATTTTCTGTTGTACCTGGGTCTTTGCCTAAGGGGGGAGGTGACCAACCTTCCCACACCCTGGTTGCACCACTGCCTAGATAAGAGTTAGAAAAGTGCAATACTTGTTTAATGCATGACATAGATCAAGCTTTATTTGTTAACTTTATTTTAGGCCCTAATTTGAAAATTTGTTATAACAATAACATGATACATTAACAGGCTTTATTATTATAAAATATAATGGCAATGCATAGAAAAAATATAAGAAAAATGGAAACAAAAGTATGATTTATTTAGTTTATTATTGTAAAAATGCTAAAAAATAATTTAAAAAAGCATGCAAAAAGTTGCAATTTCTTATTTGAAAATCTTAGCAACAATTTTTTTGGAATAAAATGTGAATATGAATATGAATTGTGAATTTTTGTGATTATAATGTTTTAAAGAGAGGGGCTTAGCACAGCGCTGCATAATACATTCTTTGACTCTAATGATTTGTACTGGAGTCAATACTGAAACTCTCTGCGACTGATGGCTACTTATTATATTGCTAACTTTAAAAATTGACTAATTAGGTTAATAAGAACAAAATATCGTTTAATTAATACAGCTTAGCAAAATTAATACATATAGTTTAATTTACACTTCATTGACAATTTAAAACACAGATAAGCATATAGTAGGTCTAGGGAATTATGTTGTCGATGTTTAAAGACATTCTGGACGTGGCGTTGGTATAGAGGGATTTCCAAGAAAATTAAAAATTTAAACAACAATGTAAGCAAAGAAAAACCAATGTATAATTGAACGAATTCAAAAGCCTTCGCCTGAACTGACACGATTTCTCATGGAAGCATTGCATCTTTGGAAAGTGTTATTCTTTCAGGCTCAGAAGTCAGAGTTTAGGCTCAATGGAAAAAAGTGATCATCATAACCTCGTCGAGACCTCTGTTAATGTGGATGAAAACTTGGGTTGTGCTCGTGCATAAATTTTTGTTGCTTTAGCTTTGTGCATCTTTTTGCGAGTTGATTGTTTCTTTAGATGTTCTCAATGGCATCGGCCCTTTATTGGCATTTTTGTTTCTGAACTGGGGACAATTTAATTTCGCACTTGAACAACATCCATTGAAGTCATCTTTGGTTAAACCACAGATACTAGAATAATTTTAGCTATCTTACAATCCGTGGGTTACACGTGCAAGTAAATGCATTATATACATTATACACAAGGACGCAGTACATTAGTATCGAGTGTTTAATCCATGGAGGTACGTCAGTCCTACGGAAATTCATTCGAGAAGCATGGACCAATCTTAAGGACAACTAAATCTTTCCCCTATTTATCCTATGTGTTTTTGGATGAATAAATTTTACTCCTGTAGTCATTTATTGAAATTCAGCAAAATTAGCTTCGATATTACTTCATTTTTTAGTTAGTATAACAGAGACATTGTATTTATTATTATATGTTTATTTTGTCAACAATATTGGCTTTTGGTGGCTACTTGCAGTAGAATTCTTCATAAATCTTTGAGTAGATGTACACGATAGCTGTGTACATACAAAATCTCGACCTAAATATTTTTGCTTTGCTTGAATATAAACGCATCACACATGTTTTAAGTGGGATTGATTGATTGATCATTTTATACCATAATGCCACATGCTATGCCTCGCGTACATGTATGCACCCGGAAATATTTTGTAGCACGCTGTCGTCGATTTGATTTGCCTACCGTGCACTGTTCTCTGTACATTCAGTGAATCTGATGGCTGCTTTTATCATATAGCAACACCCAGGTAGTCCTCATGACAAGTCCATGCTTACACTTTTTACAATAGCGTCTTGACATTATGCATTTTATTGAATGACAGCTCATCAATTTAAATTTCTTGTACGTGTAGATGCATTGTTGCAGCCTAGTAGAGGCTGTATGAGTTCTCGGCTTGCTTTTGTTGTCGGGTGTCTTCTTTAAGCGTATAGCTAACCAGAAGGACCAGAGAGAGAGCCAAGTCGCTCACCTCTCTTCACTGTTTGTCTATTCAGAGGGCCCTTCAGAAGCAAATTGCCCACATTGGTTGTATTGGAATAAGTGGTTGAGGTGACAAAAGTAGTCGGAATTAGTCAGCGAGTACACGGGTTCAAAGAGACTGTTAGAAATTATTCCGGTATAGTTGCCGGGCGGATACTGTTTTACACGGGGCTCAGCCTAATGCAGACACATTGCCAGCAGATTTTAAGGTGGGAGAGCATGCAATTAAAATTAGCAAAAGCGATAAAGTTTTGCCGCTTGCTTGTCGATCCTACCCTGACTCCTATCCTAGGTCCTAGGAATTTCTGACACTCACTTCGGCATCCCTGACTCTTATCCTAGGCATTTCTGACACTCATTCTGACGCTACTGACACTCATTCTGACGCTACTGACACTCATTCTGACGCTACTGACACTCATTCTGACGCTACTGACACTCATTCTGACGCTACTGACACTCATTCTGACGCTACTGACACTCATTCTGACGCTACTGACACTCATTCTGACGCTACTGACACTCATTCTGACGCTACTGACACTCATTCTGACGCTACTGACACTCATTCTGACGCTACTGACACTCATTCTGACGCTACTGACACTCATTCTGACGCTACTGACACTCATTCTGACGCTACTGACACTCATTTCGGTGCCGATATTGACACCGATCGGTGCCGATGGTGCCGATCATTTTGGTGACAGCATGACTATCGAGGAGCGATATCAAACTTAGCTAAGTAGGAGAAATGCAAAATTATTTTCTGCAGTTTTTTATCAAAGCTGGTTAAAAATTGCGCACAGCCACCGAGAGTCAGTGCCAGTTGCTTCTGATGCGGCTACTTCGCATTTTATTTCTCATAGTTGATTGGATTTGTTATTTTTATTTGGCTACCTTAGCTGAGTCAACAGGTATGCTTCTACCCCCCCCCCCAACTCGGTTAATTTTCTCAGCGCTCTCATTTTTTGAGAAGCCTAAGAATTCTGCAATATCCTACATTAGAGTTGCTCAAGAGTAATTCTGCCTCCCAATGCAGCGATCGTACTCACTGAGCAAAAAAGGTATGTGACGTAATCAGGGGAATATGACTCCAATGTTTGTGTGCGCGTGTTTTTTCTTTATAAGAGAAGCTGTTTGGCAAAGGAGAGATCGCGGCGCAGGACCTGCTGGCAGTCATTTTGACAGGCATTCTGCTGGCTATGGGGATTTCGTGAGATCGGAAATTGATGCCCGGGAAGGGTTTGGGTGAGCTGGCCAAGGCAGAGACCCCGTATAGGACAAGAAATTATCCTGACCCGAGGCTGTTTGAGCCCCGTCCTTGTCTCCATCAATCACCTGCTCTGTCATGTGAATACAACCATGGCCTCCTATTCATAGCTCGGTTTTCATATCTAGTTTTTCTGCGTGTGTGCTGAATGGTGCCACCAACCCCACCTTTCTGCGTCTCCCTCTAACCCTTGTTGCGTAATCGTACTGCCCGAATATTCCATTCCGCGGCAAATGCACAAAAGGTGGGCTGTCTGATGGAGACAGAGAGTAAATTGGGTCGGTTATGCTGCGCGCGTGTCTGTTTTAAACCCAGAGCGCTGAGTGACACTTGCTGCACGGCTCCAGTAGAAGTCATAAATGGAACGGGTGAGAAACGGCTAAACTTGCATCACCCCGGATTTAAAAGCGGGAATGAAAAAATATGTTGCGGGACAGCTGCGTTTCTGAGCGAGCGGGGGTTGAAGAGACAGTAAGAGGGCAGTGAAGGAAAACGAAAATGGATTCTGAATATTGGTAAAAAGGGAATTGAAGAGTTATGGAGATACGATCTGGGAAAGGGGAGGGAGGCAGGGAGACGGAGAGAGGATCAGAAAGAGAGGGAGAGAGGATCAGAGAGAGGGAGAGAGGATCAGAGATAGAGGGAGAGAGGATCAGAGAGAATGAGAAAGGAACAGAGAGAGAGGGAGAGAGGATCAGAGAGAATGAGAGAGGATCAGAGAGAGAGGGAGAGAGGATCAGAGAGAATGAGAGAGGATCAGAGAGAGAGAGAGAGGATCAGAGAGAGAGGGAGAGAGGATCATAGAGAGAGGGAGAGAGGATCAGAGAGAGAGGGAGAGAGGATCAGAGAGAGAGAGGGAGAGAGGATCAGAGAGAGAGGGAGAGAGGATCAGAGAGAATGAGAAATGATCAGAGAGAGAGGGAGAGAGGATCAGAGAGAGAGGGAGAGAGGATCAGAGAGAGAGAGGGAGAGAGGATCAGAGAGAGAGGGAGAGAGGATCAGAGAGAGAGAGGGAGAGAGGATCATAGAGAGAGGGAGAGAGGATCAGAGAGAGAGGGAGAGAGGATCAGAGAGAGAGAGGGAGAGAGGATCAGAGAGAGAGGGAGAGAGGATCAGAGAGAGGGAGAGAGGATCAGAGAGAATGAGAGAGGATCAGAGAGAGAGAGAGAGGATCAGAGAGAGAGGGAGAGAGGATCATAGAGAGAGGGAGAGAGGATCAGAGAGAGAGGGAGAGAGGATCAGAGAGAGAGAGGGAGAGAGGATCAGAGAGAGAGGGAGAGAGGATCAGAGAGAATGAGAAATGATCAGAGAGAGAGGGAGAGAGGATCAGAGAGAGAGGGAGAGAGGATCAGAGAGAGAGAGGGAGAGAGGATCAGAGAGAGAGGGAGAGAGGATCAGAGAGAGAGAGGGAGAGAGGATCATAGAGAGAGGGAGAGAGGATCAGAGAGAGAGGGAGAGAGGATCAGAGAGAGGGAGAGAGGATCAGAGAGATAGGGAGAGAGGATCAGAGAGAGAGGGAGAGAGGATCAGAGAGAGAGGGAGAGAGGATCAGAGAGAATGAGAAATGATCAGAGAGAGGGAGAGATGATCAGAGACAATGAGAGAGGAGAAGAGAAGAGAAAACGAGGTGAAATCACTGAAGGAGTCATTGGCTGAGAATTTGCTTGAGTCAATGCTCATTCTGAGCTGATAAGGCTACGGAGCTGTCAGATCAGAGTCGCCAAATCTTCGCTGCTGTCACAGAGCCAAAATCTGATTGAAATTCAATCCGCTTATGGCAAGGGAGAGGAGAGGAAGGAGATCCCAGCAGATGTGTCCCCAAAGCTGCCGCTGAATTCCACGAGGTGAGAAGGCACTCAGAGCAGCGGAGAGCAACTGGCAACTGTTTATGAATGCCAAAAAACAAATTACAAATCAGAACTCTCGTGCCAAGACTGATTTCCCGTGCCGGGGTCCCCGGCCACCTGTCACCAGCAGTCAGTTTTATTGCTGAGTCTCAAGGAATAATTTGAGTCCCCTCTAAGTGAGGTCCCGCTTCCTATTAAATGGTTTTCGGTTTGCCTTTTCTTCGCCATTGAGAGCAGCTCTCAGCCACTCAGCAGAGCAATTGGCTTTTCAATTTGTTGAGGACAGATTGCAGGAAATTAATTAGAATTGGGGGAGTGGAAATTAATTAAAGACGGGAATTAAGGAAGAAGGGAATGTGGGAGAGGGGAATGTGGGAGAGGGGAATGCGGGAGAGGGGAATGCGGGAGAGGGGAATGCGGGAGAGGGGAATGTGGGAGAGGGGAATGTGGGAGAGGGGAATGCGGGAGAGGGGAATGCGGGAGAGGGGAATGCGGGAGAGGGGAATGTGGGAGAGGGGAATGTGGGAGAGGGGAATGCGGGAGAGGGGAATGCGGGAGAGGAGAATGAGGGAGATGGGAATGCGGGAGAGGGGAATGCGGGAGAGGGGAATGCGGGAGAGGGGAATGTGGGAGAGGGGAATGCGGGAGATGGGAATGCGGGAGAGGGGAATGAGGGAGATGGGAATGCGGGAGAGGGAACTGTAGGAGAGAGGAATGCGGGAGATGGGAATGCGGGAGAGGGGAATGAGGGAGATGGGAATGCGGGAGAGGGGAATGCGGGAGAGGGGAATGCGGGAGAGGGGAATGCGGGAGAGGGGAATGCGGGAGAGGGGAATGCGGGAGAGGGGAATGCGGGAGATGGGACTGTGGGAGAGGTGGTATGAGTGATGGCAAATGGAGATGTTGTTAAGGGATATTAAGTGTGGGACAGCAAGGACGCTAATCCAGAGCAAAGTGGATACCGGACCCGAGAAAGTAGATCCAGGTGGATTGTTGGAACAACTAATGACCAGAGGCGGCCAGAGGCAGTGAAGCGGCCGGATTGAATTCACCTGGAGCGCCAGTTCCCAGCCTCATCGATGATGAAGTAACTAAAAATGGCCATCTCAATCCCCCTTTTGGTCCTTCTCGCCCCAGGCCAGTGGGACGAAGCAATTCAATGATAGGTTTTCATTGCGTAATCCCATTTCATTTCGGAGAGGAGAACAAAGACTCCGTGGCAGCATGAGCATGAGGGAGGCTGAGCCGGGTCCGTGGGGAGCGATTAAACTGGATTTTAAGCAATTGGCGCCCACGAACGTCCGGGATGCAGGCCGATGCACAATAAAAATATCTGGCCAAATCATCCGCCTGGAATTCCCTCTCGCTCTGGCGCTCAGCTGAATTCATGTCAGCAGTCCGAGAGAGTAGAGCAACAACCCCGCTCTGGATTGCGTCATCGCTTCATCCGGAGAGGAGGGGAGAGCCAAGGACTCCCCAGAGGATGAGCAGGGAGAAATGCAGGTTAAATTTCAGTATTTTTTTACACTTTTTTAGTTTTTAATAATGAACGTTCTGATCTAACGAACTGTTTGATAAGTCAAGAATTTTGTGAATTAGTCCATTAGCGAAGTATGAGAAATGGGGTGGATTTGCACTGTACATTAGCTATGTACGCTAGTGGAGGGAGAGAAAGGGAAAGGAAAGTGAGGTGGGCGACAACTGACCTTCAAAATGGGGGAAGGAAAATGGGGTGGGTTGCAATCGGCCAATCAGAAAGTGTGTAAGAAAATGGGGTGGGTTGCGATTGACCAATCAGAAAGTACGAAGGGAAATGGTGCATGTCCAGCAACCGTGCAAGCCCTGAAGCATCGAAGCATCAGTAGTGCAGAACTTTCTGAAGCGAGGCTTGCTAATCCTATTCGACCAAGGAGTCGAAGAAGCCTTGAAACTCCACTGGAGGAAAAGTTTCGATAATAAAAAGTTTTCGAACTCGGGCCAGCCAACCAAAAAGCCAATCTAAAATTGGATCGCCTTCAGAAGGCGGTGATGAGTGAGCTGTCTTCGGAGGCTCGTCCTCCAACTGGCGGGGGGGGGGACTGACAGTTCTATTCTCCTATCTCTCATCTCAGTCTAACTTGCCTCATTGCCGCTATTCCTCTTTTTAGCTATTTCCCCACTGTGTGTGGTGTGTTTACTCCAGCCACCGCTGCGGTGCCCTCCCCCATCTGACTTGGCGCTGGGCCAAGGAGACCAGAAGCCGAATCTGGAAACAGAAACTCTTGCAGCTTTTATACTACCGTTACCAGTAATCTCTAGGTTTGTACGCATCCTCGCTAAAAAATCATACGACTCTGAGTACGACTTTTGGAAAAGTAGGAAGCGCAAATTTATATTTTTGTCGCGATCTAGACAAAGATCACGCTGCAATCCAGATTGCAGTTGCAGTCCTCCTTGGCTGCAGCGACCGGTTTGGGAGGAAAGTAAACCGACTCTCCCTCATCCCAGCTCTTTGCCTGCTTGCTTCATTTCCCAGCGCCCCCCCTGGGGGAGAAAAACTCGATACTGCAGGCCGGGCAGCGGACAGGCTCGGGTGGCAACAGCGGGACAGGGCCGCCGAGAGGGATGAAGAGCCAGTAATCTCCCAGCTCAGTAATTCTCACTTTATCACTACCAACATTCACAGAGAGTCTGCTGCTTCCAGGAGAGCTCCTGTTGCTGTCGAGTTTGAGTATCATCATAATGAAAATGCTCTCCGAACTCCAGCCAAACCCTCCAACGATGAGCAGAAGCCTTGAATGTGGGAGCATTATCCCCGCTATTCATCTCTCATGCCTCTCTCGGGAAATTCTCTGACTGACCACTTGCTGCTCAAACCTGAGCTGACGCAATCAGAGTCCGATGGAGCAAGGAAAATAACAAATTGTTAGGAGATCCCACTGCAATCAATGTCTACAATATAGGCTGAATTTCTGCATTAATATTCACAAAAAATTCATCTATGATAATATCAGAATTACGCAACTCCAATGTGAAGCAGACAAATGATCTGAGAGTTTTGACTTAGTTTCTATTCGCGAAATTGTAAAACTTCTGCAACCCCCCCCCCCCACGACCCATGTGCTTCTAGTGGTCCCTGCCTGGTGGGGGGCCATAAAAATTCAGTTCGAGTTGTAAAAACGGCAGGGGACGCGGGCAGGATTTTTTTCGACTTGAAGGGGAAATTAATAGCCGCTTTATGAGTCTTAGTCGTTTTTTTACTCAAGTTGTAAATTGTTTTTAAGTTGTTTCTAAGAAATTGAGAAGGACCTCACGTGAAACTTCATATTTATTTCTCTAGTTCTCTAGTTGGCAAAAATGGCACGTTGAAATCGTGGGAAATTTTAAGATACTTCGCTTGGAACTGAAACAAACAAACTCAATATAAAAAAATATTTTAAGCTATGGAGTCCCGACTTCTAAATGACGCGAACTAAAATGAGATGGAGTTGGGTGGTTGGCAGAGTGAGTAGGGAGTAAATACTGAGAAAGGGTAGACACTGAGAGAGAGGGTAGACAGTGAGAGAGAGAGGGTAGACACTGAGAGAGAGGGTAGACAATGAGAGAGAGAGGGTAGACACTGAGAGAGAGGGTAGACAGTGAGAGAGAGAGGGTAGACACTGAGAGAGAGGGTAGACAATGAGAGAGAGAGGGTAGACACTGAGAGAGAGGGTAGACACACAGAGAGAGGGTAGACACACAGAGAGAGGGTAGACACACTGAGAGAGGGTAGACACACAGAGAGAGAGGGTAGACACACAGAGAGAGGGTAGATACAGAGAGAAGAGAGAAGGTAGACACTGAGAGAGGGTTGACAGAGAAAGAGGGTAGACACACAGAGAGAGGGTAGACACACTGAGAGAGAGGGTAGACACACAGAGAGAGGGTAGACACACTGAGAGAGGGTAGACACACTGAGAGAGATGGTAGACACACAGAGAGAGGGTAGACACACAGAGAGAGGGTAGACACACTGAGAGAGGGTAGACACATTGAGAGAGGGTAGACACACTGAGAGAGATGGTAGACACACTGAGAGATGGTAGACACACAGAGAGATGGTAGACACACTGAGAGATGGTAGACACACTGAGAGAGGGTTGACACACTGAGAGAGGGTTGACAGAGAGAGAGGGTAGACACAGAGAGAAGAGAGAAGGTAGACACTGAGAGACAAGAGAGAAGGTAGACAGAGAGAGAAGAGAGAAGGTAGACACAGAGAGAGGGTTGACAGAGAGAGAGGGTAGCCATAGAGAGAGAGGGTAGCCATAGAGAGAGAGAGGGTAGCCATAGAGAGAGAGGGTAGCCATAGAGAGAGAGGGTAGCCATAGAGAGAGAGGGTAGCCATAGAGAGAGAGGGTAGCCATAGAGAGAGAGGGTAGCCATAGAGAGAGAGGGTAGCCATAGAGAGAGTATCTTGAAGCGGCTGGCAACAAATCAGTTCAGTAAATAAGATAGGAAATTAAATTTTTAGATTGCGCAGGCAGGCTGTCTGCTCAGAGCAAGTCACCATTAATTATCACCTTAAGACTCGGTTAGGGGACACCAGTGCTCTGCTGGGAATTGTTTCCCAAAGGAAGTCGTCAGTCATGTTCTACATTTGATTCCCAAATCCCTCAGCCTCAACCGTCCACAGTTGCCGCTTGAGAAATCGGAAAAATTAAAAGCAAAAAACAGCTGACTTTGTTGTTCTTTTCCCGATCCCCACAGCTCCCAACCGGCTGGTTTCCCACCAAAGTCCCCTGGCGATTCCCATGCAGCAACCCGAGGCCGAGGTAAACCAACCACCGGATTTATTCATATTTCCTTCACACCTCACTTTGCGTGGAAAAAAAGCCCCTTTCCAATGCTTTTTGGAGCCGGGCCAAAAAATGCTGCTGGGTTGATTGCGTCATGCTAGGCAGAACCGATCCTCAAGCACACCTCCCAGTCTTAATCTCCTGCTTTACCTTTCTCCCCTCTAAATACCCCCTCTCTAAAAAAATTCTCTTCCCACAGGAGTCAGGTGTGAACGAGGGGATTTTTTAAAGCCCCCTCTTACCCAAGAAAAGTGAATGGCGATTTCGTGGCAAAGTGACGTTGCGCCTGCATTTCCGAGTGATCAGGAGGGGCAATGTTGGACGCCTATATTAAAGCGTAAAATTCCTTTGATTTCTATTTACGTGACTCACCCATGCTCAAAGACTTGAGCCGAGAGAACAGGAGATGTAAAGGGGGGGGGAGGCAAAATGAAACTTGTTCCTCGCCTAGTGAAAGAGAAATGACTGGAAGGAGAGGTATAAAGGAAGCTGGAGTGAAAGAATGCAGAGAGTTGACTTCTCAGTAATCCTTTGTGATTGAATATCCACTGATAGAGATTACGTGAGGTCATGAAGTATTTCAAGAAACTAGGTTTAATTTTTCAATTCACGCCTATGGGGCCAACTCTCACGTCACAGAGTGTGCCTTCTTGACGACGAGAAAATGTACACCCTGTGTGAGCCTGCGTGTGCGTGCTCCAGGGTCAACAGGTGCAATTCGACTAGCGCCTTGATTTTTAGCAGTTTGATTTTTACCCTACCTGCTGAGGGAGGGTAAACACTAAGAGAGGGTAGACACTGAGAGTGGGGTAGACACAGAGAGGGTCGGCACCGAGAGTAGGGTAGACACAGAGAGAGAGAGAGTAGACACAGAGAGGGTAGATACTGAGAGGGTAGACACTGAGAGTAAAGTAGACACAGAGAGAGGGAGTAGACACAGAGAGGGTAGATACTGAGAGGGTAGACACTGAGAGTAAAGTAGACACAGAGAGAGAGAGTAGACACAGAGAGGGTAGACACTGAGAGTAAAGTAGACACAGAGAGAGAGAGGGTAGACACTGAGAGGGTAGACACTGAGGTGGGCCTAGGGTAGACACTGAGAGTAGTTAAACACTGAGGGTAGGGTAGACACTGAGAAGGTAGACACAGAGAGGGTAGACACTGAGGGTAGGGTAGACACTGAGGGTAGGGTAGACACTGAGGGTAGGGTAGACACTGAGGGTAGGGTAAACAATGAGAAGGTAGACACAGAGAGGGTAGACACTGAGGGTAGATACTGAGGGTAGGGTAGACACTGAGGGTGGGATAGACACTGAGAAGGTAGACACAGAGAGGGTAGACACTGAGGGTAGGGTAGACACTGAGGGTAGGGTAGACACTGAGAGGGTAGACACAGAGAGGGTAGACACTGAGGGTAGATACTGAGGGTAGGGTAGATACTGAGGGTAGGGTAGACACTGAGGGTAGGGTAGACACTGAGGGTAGGGTAGACACTGAGAAGGTAGACACAGAGAGGGTAGACACTGAGGGTAGATACTGAGGGTAGATACCGAGGGTAGACACTGAGGGTAGATACTGAGGGTAGGGTAGATACTGAGGGTAGGGTAGACACTGAGGGTAGGGTAGACACTGAGAAGGTAGACACAGAGAGGGTAGACACTGAGGGTAGATACTGAGGGTAGGGTAGATACTGAGGGTAGGGTAGATACTGAGGGTAGGGTAGACACTGAGGGTAGGGTAGACACTGAGAAGGTAGACACAGAGAGGGTAGACACTGAGGGTAGATACTGAGGGTAGACACTGAGAGTAGACACTGAGAGAGGGTAGACGCCGAGAGAGTAAACTCAAATTAGTGGCGCAGAACTGGCGATATGTATCGAAAGTTTGACCTTCTCCGGCGAACAGTCAGTCTATGCACAGTAAAGTTTGCAGAGGCAAAGGGTTTGTCAGGAAGCATTGATTCTGGATAACACTTGGATACATCTGGGGCTTGGCATAATTTGCATAACTTATTCAGTACTTATTCAATATCTTGGCAAAAGACAACAGAACAGTGAAAGCAGTCAGCAAGCACAAAAGCCAGGGCAAAATAAATTTTGACAGGTTTGTCCGGCCGGCCTTGCGACAGGAAATTGGTTCGAATCGGAGCGGGAGAGTTCAAATCTTCAAACACGCTGGCCACCCGCATGCTGGGGATGGAGATGGGGATAACCCGATGCACAGAGGCCGGCCGAGGGTCCTCATTATCCCGCCAAGGAGTGTTGCAACAAATTACAAACCCTCGAGCCGTTTGCCCCCTGAGGCGTCGGGGGGGGGGGATTTTTGCCCAGGCCGAGGCGAGGAGAGAAAGGGCGTAGCTAGAGATGGGGAATAAGTTAAGACGGAGGCTGAGACGGATGGGGCGCGAGTGAGTCAGCTGAGCCCTTTGTCAGCTGATCCTCTTTTGCTTCCTTCGCTACTGCCTTCAGGCTCTTGCTGGTTGGGCTCTTGCTACAGCCAGTATCTCAGTGCCTGAGTCTCTGAGTGTCTCAGTGTCTCAGTGTCTGAGTGTCTCAGTATCTCTGTCTGTATCTCTGTGTCTCAGTGTCTAAGTGTCTCAGTGTCTGAGTGTCTCAGTATCTCTGTCTGTATCTCTGTGTCTCAGTGTCTAAGTGTCTCAGTATCTCTGTCTGTATCTCTGTGTCTCAGTGTCTGAGTGTCTCAGTATCTCTGTCTGTATCTCTGTGTCTCAGTGTCTAAGTGTCTCAGTATCTCTGTCTGTATCTCTGTGTCTCAGTGTCTAAGTGTCTCAGTATCTCTGTCTGTATTTCTGTGTCTCAGTGTCTAAGTGTCTCAGTATCTCTGTCTGTATCTCTGTGTCTCAGTGTCTAAGTGTCTGAGTGTCTCAGTATCTCTGTCTGTATCTCTGTGTCTCAGTGTCTAAGTGTCTGAGTGTCTCAGTATCTCTGTCTGTATCTCTGTGTCTCAGTGTCTGAGTGTCTGAGTGTCTCAGTATCTCTGTCTGTATCTCTGTGTCTCAGTGTCTCAGTGTCTCAGTATCTCTGTCTGTATCTCTGTGTCTCAGTGTCTGAGTGTCTCAGTATCTCTGTCTGTATCTCTGTGTCTCAGTGTCTGAGTGTCTGAGTGTCTCAGTATCTCTGTCTGTATCTCTGTCTCAGTGTCTAAGTGTCTCAGTATCTCTGTCTGTATCTCTGTGTCTCAGTGTCTAAGTGTCTCAGTATCTCTGTCTGTATCTCTGTGTCTCAGTGTCTCAGTGTCTCAGTATCTCTGTCTGTATCTCTGTGTCTCAGTGTCTGAGTGTCTCAGTATCTCTGTCTGTATCTCTGTGTCTCAGTGTCTAAGTGTCTCAGCGTCTCTGTCTGTATCTCTGTGTCTCAGTGTCTGGGTGTCTCAGTATCTCTGTCTGTATCTCTGTGTCTCAGTGTCTAAGTGTCTGAGTGTCTCAGTATCTCTGTCTGTATCTCTGTGTCTCAGTGTCTAAGTGTCTGAGTGTCTCAGTATCTCTGTCTGTATCTCTGTGTCTCAGTGTCTGAGTGTCTGAGTGTCTCAGTATCTCTGTCTGTATCTCTGTGTCTCAGTGTCTCAGTGTCTCAGTATCTCTGTCTGTATCTCTGTGTCTCAGTGTCTGAGTGTCTCAGTATCTCTGTCTGTATCTCTGTGTCTCAGTGTCTAAGTGTCTGAGTGTCTCAGTATCTCTGTCTGTATCTCTGTGTCTCAGTGTCTGAGTGTCTGAGTGTCTCAGTATCTCTGTCTGTATCTCTGTCTCAGTGTCTAAGTGTCTCAGTATCTCTGTCTGTATCTCTGTGTCTCAGTGTCTAAGTGTCTCAGTATCTCTGTCTGTATCTCTGTGTCTCAGTGTCTCAGTGTCTCAGTATCTCTGTCTGTATCTCTGTGTCTCAGTGTCTGAGTGTCTCAGTATCTCTGTCTGTATCTCTGTGTCTCAGTGTCTAAGTGTCTCAGCGTCTCTGTCTGTATCTCTGTGTCTCAGTGTCTGGGTGTCTCAGTATCTCTGTCTGTATCTCTGTGTCTCAGTGTCTGGGTGTCTGAATGTCTGAGTGTCTGAGTGTCTGAGTGTCTGAGTGTCCGTTTCAGTGTCTGAGTGTCTCAGTATCTCTGTCTGTATCTCTGTGTCTCAGTGTCTGGGTGTCTGGGTGTCTGAGTGTCTCAGTGTCTCAGCGTCTCAGCGTCTCAGTGTCTGGGTGTCTGGGTGTCTCAGTGTCTGAGTGTCTGAGTGTCTGAGTGTCCGTCTCAGTGTCTGAGTGTCTCAGTATCTCTTTCTGGATCTCTGTGTCTCAGTGCCTCAGTGTCTCAGTGCCTCAGTGTCTCAGCTATTTCAGCTTCCAGCTCCCCGCGTCTCCCCACTTGCCGACTGTTGCGTGCCGAAGCCTCAAAAGCTGCGGTCTCCGGCCCGCATTCGCCAAGCATTTTCGGCTCCAAAGCCCCGCTCAAAACACTCGAGTCTCCCTCAGCTCAAATCAAGTGGCATAGCGGTCTTGTTTACTGGCCCTCCCACGTGACCCCCCCCTCCCTCCCTCCCGCTGCCCCCCCCTCTTTCTCTCCGGCAAATTGCAGGGACGAAAAATTCTAAAGTGCCGTTGACCTCCGCTTGCCTACCTGACCTCCGCCCAGACCAAGGCTCGCTTCAGGTAGCCGCAGCTTTCGGTGTCAGAAATTTGACCCAGCTTTGCAGTTGCCCGGTTTTGTCAGTTTTTTGCTCGGGCAAACTGGATTGATAGAAGCTTGTAGGAATTAAGTTGTTTCTTCTGTAAGCTTCTTTCGGCCAATAGAATCTCGCCTGGACACTCAAGATCCCAAGTCCATGTCTTGGGGGGGGGAGGATTTGTTTATCCCACCAAAGCTGGCGAGGATGTTTATGCAATCTGCAGGACCAGGGTTAGTCGGCTTGCACTTTTTCGCGATTGCCAGTTTTCCTCCCTCTGGTGATTTTGAGTTTCGCGAGCCAGGCAAACTAAGAAGAACAAAGTGAATCCCCGGAGAGTCAATCAGCTTGATGGAGCGGCTAAAGAGGCTTGTCAAAAGAGTAAGATGGGCTGGGGCGACCAGATGACGCGCTTAGTCACTTGGCAGTTCCTCAGATCTCGAATTCCTCTGCTTCGAGCTTCGAGGCCAAGGATAAGCGAGCGCTGAAGAGGCGGAACACATCAGTCACGATAAGATTGCGGCCTCGATTTCAGTTTGCGCGAATTTCGCTTTCTCTGTAGCTTGGAGACCGAACGGCATTCGGCGATGCCTTATCTGTTGCTAGAAAGCTCATTAACACAGCGTGGGGTGGCGGAGCTCCAATCTGTCCGGTTTGCCAGCTGGCCGAGACCGCCGATCCTCCTCGGCCTAAACAGTTTCGAACCCTGGTGTTGCAGCCAGTTGGCGCCGGCACCGCGGGGCAGTTAATTTCGAATAGTTTGTCGAACTGGTAATGGAGATTGTGCGCTGCGTTGCGCAACTGCAGATTCAACTGGAAATTTCCTTCGTGGAAGGGGAGCTGACAGCTGACACGCACTGGGGGGGATGTGAGTGCTATGAGGGGAAGTGATAGGGATTATGGGAAATCTGATGGAACTGAAGTGACGAAGGACCGGACAGGCCCGCAATCCCAGCCCCCAGATACCGATCAGATCCCCCTGCAGCACCTTCTAGTTGAGTGCTGTGGGAAATTTTGACTTGAAAATTCTGGAGAACCGAGAAGGAGAATTCACTGATGAAGCTGGGAGATTCTGCGTCGCCTTAGCCACATGAGTAAGGTGCATGACTAACGCTAAAGCAAGCAAATTTATGAGACATCTGGCGTTTGCAAGCAGGCAGAGAGGCTGGAATTCGTGGAGCTTTGCTCACCTCCATCACCAAAAACTTTCTCCTGCTTTCTTTCCGATCCGAGGAAGCTGAAGGGAGAGCTGAGGATTCGGATCGCTCTAGATGCAGAAGAGAAGCTGGAAGGGACGCTGCGCGTGGGGATTTAAGGCTTTGCTAAGGATAAACAAAGCCTGAGCATATTGCGGGGCATTAGTGGGGGGAATGGAAACGAATGGGATTAAATGGGAAAAGAGCCGAAAGCTCCCGGGCACGCGTTCTTCGTTTAAGTTGCTGCTCAACCAACAGATCCCAGGGCTTCCAGCTCAGCCGCCATCACCCACTACTTTCGCTCTTCACGTCTGGGAAGGGCTGGTAGCGGTTCAACTGTCGGCTTGGTTAATATTTGCTGTCACCCACACTGCCTGTCTCCGGTGTGGCGGCCTCTTCAGATAAGTTTTGCTTATCATGGTCCGTTTGGATGGGAATCGAGTCGAAGCATAACGAAATCATTGTGCTCATTGAATACACTCGTAAATAAGAAGAAGCCATGGAAATATTGAGAGGGGGAGAGAGGATCAAAGGGGTAAAGATTATCAGAGAGAGGGAGAGAGAGGATCAGAGAGAGGGAGAGAGAGGATCAGAGAGAGGGAGAGAGGATCAGAGAGAGGGAGAGAGAGGATCAGAGAGAGGGAGAGAGAGGATCAGAGAGAGAGAGAGAGAGGATCAAAGAGAGAGGGAGAGAGAGGATCAGAGAGAGGGAGAGAGAGGATCAGAGAGAGGGAGAGAGGATCAGAGAGAGGGAGAGAGAGGATCAGAGAGAGGGAGAGAGGATCAGAGAGAGGGAGAGAGAATCAGAGAGAGAGGAAGAGAGGATCAGAGAGAGAGGAAGAGAGGATCATAGAGACAGGAAGAGAGGATCAGAGAGAGAGGGAGAGAGGATCATAGAGAGAGGGAGAGAGAATCAGAGAGAGAGGGAGAGAGAATCAGAGAGAGAGGGAGAGAGGATCGTAGAGAGAGGGAGAGAGAGGATCAGAGAGAGGGAGAGAGAGGATCAAAGAGAGAGGGAGAGAGAGGATCAGAGAGAGGGAGAGAGGATCAGAGAGAGGGAGAGAGAGGATCAGAGAGAAGGAGAGAGAGGATCAGAGAGAGGGAGAGAGAGGATCAGAGAGAGGGAGAGAGAGGATTAGATTTACCAAAGCTAACGGCATGGTTGGCAAGCGTCAGTTTGTATGCCAGAAGTTATGCGCCGCTTCTCCAAGCAGCTACAAAGATTATCTTAAGCGTGTCTTCGAACAACCCCAGAGTCCCCAAATATAGCACAGCTGGGGCCTAGATGGTGCACGACTGGCTCCTAACCGGGCCATTGGGGACCAAGAGGGTTTGGTCTGACTGGGACCCTGTCTGTCTGCAGGCCCCCTTATTCGGGTCAACTGGTCGAGTCCCTTGCCCCCCCCCCCCCTACCAAAATTGGCAGCTGCTGCTTGAAGAAGGAGGCAGCGACAGGAGTCTAGCGAGAGAGAGAGAGAATCTGCAGGCGTTATTTGGGGGGCAAGAATAAAAATAGAGGAGGAAGGCAGCAAGCCGAGGGAGGCCCTGATGGTGAGCCAGCCAATGGCGGCGGGGCTCCCCACCGGCCACAGTACGGCAGTGCGAGAGAGAGGCAGAACCGGTTGGGGGAGGAGGGGTTGCGGGGACTGAGGGGCCGGGCGTGAAAGGAAAGAAAAGGGAGAGAGGGCGAGTCACTGAGGGCAGACTCAGTCCAAGGAGCCCCCAGCACATGGCAAGCGGCTGCCGACACAACGCTTTCGAGCTTCGCTTTTCCAACATGCGCCAGGATTCGAACTGGTCAGCGCGTCGAAATCTATAAAGAATTTAATTGCCAAAGCAACCTGCAGTTTTGTGACCATCCCAGTTGCGTCATACCTGCCTGCAGCCACTTAAAAAGTTTAATAGCCTTCGCAATTTCGCGCGAGGCCGCGCTTCTAAAAGCAGCTGTTTTGCTAGGAAACCGGCAAGCAAAGAGACGAAAAGAAGAGACAAAAGAAGCACAGCGAGATTCATCAGATAAGAGACCCGTCGCAGTTTCTAAGCCATGACGCGAGCCGGGCCGCCCCAGCAACCCCCAGGCATCTAGACCTCTCGTCGAGTACCTCGCTGGCCCGGGCCCGCCCACCCGATCGAAGGTCGAATGCTTGAGTCTCGAGTCACCTGACGGGACCAGCTCGAGTCCCCGGTGCAAACGCCGGACCCAAATCCATGGGTGCCCACCTGTCTTGCCTGCACAAGAGGCGGTCGGCCGCTGCGCGGCTTGCAAAAAAGAACGGCCGGACCGGACGCGGCGTTGGTTGCTATAGCAACCGCAGGCAAAACGGAGGCGAGCAGCAGCAGCAGCATCCGCCAGGCTACGTGGTCGCGGAATACTTGGTGGACTTCGGCGACTGCAAGCTGCATCAGAACTGCCGCCTGCTGACCACCACAGGGCCAGCAGCTCAGCCGGGCAAGCCCCCGACCAGTCTCCATGGCAACGGCGATGCTGTACCGCTCAGAAGACGTCCGATGACGTCAAATCAGCCACTACCGAACCGGTCGCCCTTCAGCAAGTGCGGCAACGGCGGCGGTTGCAGCGGTAGCGGCCGAGTCCGGCCAAGCTGCCCGGTTCACGGCTCCCGACAGCCGCAGCAGCCGCAGTCCGGCAGCGGCAGGAACGGTGCAGCCAGGCCCCGGCTGGGGTACATCCCGGCCGCGCAGCCGGCTCCGCAGCCCGCCAAGCCGTTCGCCACCGTGGCGAACCGCCTGTCGATCAGCTTTGATGAGAAGCGCCTATCGAAGTTTGTCGCCACCTCGCCGAGCAGGGGTGCCGAATCCGCCAGCCGGGTCGCTCCGAGCGCCAGGATCCCGCTGGAGTCCCCGGTGGACACGCCGCCGCCGTCTCCTCCACCGGCTCCGCTGCCGCCATCCTCCTCAAGGAGGTCCGCTGCGGCGTTGACTACGCAGGCCGCCCTGCCGTCGCAGGGCAGCCAGACGTCGCTGGTGAACTTCCTGAAGCGGACCAACAGTACCGAGTCGCAGTTCAAGGTGACGGTCCGTCGGGGACGCGGAAGCCGGGCAGGGCGCCAGCACGCGGGCCCACGAGTCAGCTTCCGGCCCGCCATCACCCGCGCCGCGGCCAAGACCATCGAAGTGATCGACACCAGACCGACCGTGGAGTACCGGCCGCGGTACACCTGCCTGCGTCGATCTCTGGTGGAAGGTCTCGAACGGATGCACCTGCTGCAACCAGCCGAGCTTGCGGTTGACGAAGAAGCTTCGGACAGCGGGCGGAAGAGTCGCCGAGACTCAGTTCGGGCCGGCGGCGATTCGGAACCACGGGCGCACAGCGAGCCGGGCGGAGGCGGCAGCGGCGCCGGTACGCCATCACGGAGACGCTGCCAGACGGTGTCGCGCGATCCTCCGCGAAGCCCCTCGGCGGCAACGCTGGCAGCGGCGCGGAAAGACCCGAACCAGCGCACCTTCTACTTCTTCCACATCCGAGCGAGCTCGCTAGCACAGAGCGAGGCCTTCCTGTTCGACAGCCTGGTGGTCTGCCTGGCCCGCCGCTACGGCTGCTGGCTGCGCCTGGTGCCGATGGCGGAGTCGCAGGACCTGCCACCAGGCCTGCGCCGCGTTGAGGTGGCCGGCCCGGGCTTCCGGGAGATCCGGCGCTTCCTGCACCAGCTGACCGCGAGCCCGGAGACTCAGGCGCTCCACCAGCGGGTGCAGGAGCGGTTCCTGCCGCCTGACGACCGCTGCAGCAGCTACGCGAGGTCCTTTTATCTGGCAACGTCGAATGGGGAACTGCAGGCGAGTCTGGTGTGACTGGGTGACGGACTGGACTGACATGCTCTGAGGGAACGGCCGGAGTGTCGGGTGGCGGAACACTTGGTATATTTTGCTAATTTATTGGGTCAAATGCTTCTTCGGATTTCCGGTCAGAAGTTCCGGGTTTTGGGTCAGTGACTTCGGGTTTTGGGTCAGTGACTTCGGGTTTTGGGTCAATGACTTCGGGTTTTGGGTCAATGACTTCGGGTTTTGGGTCAATGACTTTGGGTTTTGGGTCAATGACTTCGGGTTTATGGATTAGTGACTTCGGGTTTTGGGTCAGATATTTCGGGTTTTGGGTCAGATATTTCGGGTTTTGGGTCAGATATTTTGGCTTTTGGGTCAGTAAATTCGGTTTTTGGCGCAGACGCTTTTTGTTATTTTTGAGACCTTTCACCGGGTATGTTCGGATTTTTTGCTAGTGGGAAACTATTTGCCTCAGCCTGGCAGCCTGAAAATGTGTCCGAAGGCTCGCCGAACATTTTTGGCCAAAAAATTAGCTCACTGGCTGGGATCCTGGGAAATTTTGGCCATCGGCCGGTCGCTGACGAAATGCGTGCCCACCTGACAGAGTCGCCAAGTCTCCCCCCCCCCCAGCGGCACCCGCACCGCCCTCCTGGCACAGAAATTCCTGCAAAATTTTTTCGATGCGCTTTTTTCCTCACCATCATCACCATTATCGCCATCGCGAAATTCTCCCAGAGAAAAAACTGTGCCCTCTCTCTCAGATCCCCATCCGCCAGCCGCAGCCGCAGTCCCTTAATCCGCAAATCAGATCGCAATGGAAGCCAGGATGAACTTTTCCTGATGCGCTCTTTCTCGCTGTTTCTCTCGACCACACAGTAGGAAAGGTGCGAAGAAGGTCTGGCAAAGGACGTTTTCAATCTGTAGGAAAACTTATGAAGTTTTTCCTGAATGCCATCCACTTTTTTGCGTTTTTCACCGCGCTCATGTCACACCGCTATGCCCGCTGCTCCTTTTAGAACATTTCAGTTTTGATGTCTTTTTTGGAATTATTCCACTCGATTTACCTCAGATTTTGCGCTGTTGTTCTCGCTCATTGCTTCTCTGTAGTTTTCAGTTGCTGGAGCATTGTGCGGATTTGCACCGGTCCCTGCAAATACCCCCCACCTGCTTGTATAGTATGGTACAGTACAGCCAAGTTGATAATATACCCGATTTCTGAGTCGAATTTTTATTTGTTTTTTGGATCCATCAAAATGCCGATATTTTTGCATTTATTTTTGAGTAGTTTTCCCTGTCCTGACTAGGGACTGCTGGGTAATTAATTTATGGGGACAAATCAGCTGCCAGGCCTGAGCAAAGCTAATTTGAAATGATGCAGAATTGGAGGCTGAACTTGGAGCTATTTGGGGATGGAGATCGGCATCTGAGCTCTGGTGGTCAAATTTAGAGAGATCAGAATGGGAGAGGCACCGCAGATGTCTCCTGGGGACACGCCGCCCCATCCAGCAGTGAGCCGGAGCAGGAGTTCTCCACCCCCCCCCCCCCAGTGAGTCCGGGCCAGAGTCAAAGATTTTTTTCATCAGGCGGACTGCTAATATTTCCCGTCTCCCACAGCGGAATCGATTGACGGTGGCTTGAGGAGACGGGGGGGAGGGTACTGAGCTGGAGTCTGGGTTTAATCAGCGCACACATGCAGACACACATGCAGCACACATTGGCACGTGTGTCGCTACGCCGATGCTGTTAAAAAAAGCGCCACCGACTGAACACAGAGGCCAGGCAGGTAAGCGGCAGCCTTGGCGAATTAACGGGAATGAGTCACGGCAAAAGAAACCGGCGGAGCTTCTTTCAGAGAAGTTCCTGGCTTTGGTGGGCTGGGAAGATTTCTGTCCGGCCTGCGCCGGTGACGACATGTAGCTTGGAGAGTGGGAAAATGGTTTGTTTTTGTCTTAACTGAGGCATCACTCCTCGAAGTGCGCTGTCTGTCGCGCACAGGCTGGTCCGACAGGCCGGTGGCCAATGCTGCCAAAGCAGAGACCCCGATCGCTGTTTATTCAAGTCCGCCTGCTTTCCTAAGCACTGGCAGGCTGGCTGGCTGGCTGGCTGGGCCTGGAGATGAAGCTTACCAGTATCCGCATGCGGTGATCGGTGACTAATGCTAGATTTTGGTCTCTGGGGCGGGGTATCGGAGATGATCCGAGAGCCAGATACAGTTCCATACTAAAACTTTATTGTCCAAGGGACGGCACCTGCAACTGGATTTGCCAAGGACCCATCAGATTTGAGGAATTAAACTTCAAAAGGGAAGCATGAAGTTTCCCCATGCAGTACGAGAGCTGCAGCAAGAGTGCCCGATTGAATGGCGGCGCAGCCAGTTTCAAAGAAAACACCGCATAAAAATGGCGCAGAAGAGCGGAGCATTTTTCTGCTTTCATAATTGCTACAATTTCTGTTCTGTGCCAAATCAAAGGGCAAAGAAGAAGTGTGCTCGAAATGCTACAGAAGAAATCGGGACCATTTCTTTAATCTGTCACGAGGCAAAATTGGGCGGGGGTTGGAATCCACCCCAGGCTCGTGTCCTCAAACTGGGCGCTCCCAGTTGGGGGGGGGAGATTTAAAAGTCTCAAAACGGGCAAAATTTGCATTGGCCTTCGTTCTTTTACAGGGCGGAACTGAAACTTTTTTATAGAATTGAATGCATAGTTTTTATCTGGAGTGAAGTTGCCTGTCTGAGTTCAATCGGATTTTGCAATCTAAAACCCGCAGTATTGCACAAACTTGTACAGCATTCTCCAAGCCAATAGCTCGCTCTAGGGTCAAGCTGTTCGAGACTTGCTTTTCATTATCACAGAGACCAACTCCACTGGCAATGAAGCATTTATATTTTCCCCATAGACCAGGGGTCGGCGAACTTTTTACCTGAAGGGCCAGATAAAGAACCTAGCGCATGACTCATATGAGGGGAGAGAGGAGAGGGAATACAGAAGAGAGATAGGAGAAAGGTGAGGCGAGGGAATAAAGGAGAAGAGGGGAGACAAGAGGAGAGGAGAGATAAAATAGGAGATGAGAGAGGAGAAGAGAGAGGAGGGAAGGGAGAGATTTGAGGAGAGGAGAGAAGAGGAGAGGAGAGGAGAGGAGAGGAGAGGAGAGGAGAGGAGAGGAGAGGAGAGGAGAGGAGAGGTGAGGAGAGGAGAGGAGAGGAGAGGAGAGGAGAGGAGAGGAGAGGAGAGGAGAGGAGAGGAGAGGAGAGGTGAGGAGAGGAGAGGAGAGGAGAGGAGAGGAGAGGAGAGGAGAGGAGAGGAGAGGTGAGGAGAGGAGAGGAGAGGAGAGGAGAGGAGAGAAGAGGAGAGGAGAGTAGAGAAGAGGAGAGGAGAGGAGAGGAGAGGAGAGGAGAGGAGAGGAGAGGAGAGGAAAGGAGAGGAGAGGAGAGGAGAGAAGAGGAGAGGAGAGGAGAGGTGAGGAGAGGAGAGGAGAGGTGAGGAGAGGAGAGGTGAGGAGAGGAGAGGAGAGGAGAGGAGAAGGAGAAGGAGAGGAGAGGAGAGGAGAGGAGAGGAGAGGAGAGAGGAGAGGAGAGGCGAGGCACTATTATATTATATTAGGCACTCATTTTGGCGCTTCAGGCAGTCACTTTAGCGCCCTGAAGCAGAATTATTGATTTCCATAACGGGTCGCAAGGTGGGGTGGGGAGAAAAAACATTGGCATGTCCCCCAATAGCTTTTACTAGGGGGGACATGTCCCGCTGTGCCCCCTCCCCCCGATGGCGACGCCCCTGCAGTTGTACAAGCCTTGGGCCATAGAATATGACGGGTTTCATTAGACAAACATGGAAATGTGAGACAAGAGTTTAATTGAGCAGGGCTTCATCCCACGCTGCTTCAATGGAGAAGAGATTCTTCGAACATTGATCAGGGGTTCGAGTTCCATTTGTTCAGCATTGCTTCGAGACACATACGATTGTTTTGAACTTGTACTGTACGTTACGATTTTGTCTTTTACTGTTTCAATTCACTTCACAGATATTCCCCTTCTGGGCCATAGACAATGAAAATCGTCTTCAATACTTCGAAGTAGATTGATTCTCACTAAGGACTAAACTGCTTGCTCCTAGGCTCAAAGTACATATCTGCTCAGATATATACTATATAAAAAACAAATTTAAGAATAGCTGCACAGTCCTCAGATCATGCGCAGTGCTGTGTTTACTCTCTCAAGCACAAATGCAGAGTTAGGTGAGAGAATTCCACACAAAGTGCATATTGAGCGACCAAATTGCATTGAAGAGCAGCTGGACGGAGTTACCGCCTACCTGGACAACCCGCAGCAAATGTGGTAGAAGCTGCTTGTTGCTGTCTTTCAAAACACTTTCCTCGCACTAAGTGGGGTCCCCACTTTCCCACTCTGCAATGCCAGCCTTGGGCAGTGTTGGGGGGGGGGGGTCAACAGTGTGTGTTAGCAAAAGCCCGCCCCAATGCTCTGTATGATGGCGAGAGAAACCCGAGACGAGAGCTGGGCAGTCGCTGAGAGAAATGAGGTATGCGTGCTAATTGGTCGGCCTCGAACTTCCGGTCAGTTGAGGTTAAAAAGTACATTGTTGTTTTGATAACAAGTTCGAGTCAGTAAAGTGCGATTTTATGAGCCTCATAGGAGGGTGGGTCATAGGAAAAGCGTATTTCTTTTGAGAAGAGAGGACATTAGATAAGTGGGATCATAGGAGAGGACAGTAGATAAGTGGGGGTCATTGGAGAGGACAGTAGATAAGTGGGGGTCATTGGAGAGGACAGTAGATAAGTGGGGGTCATTGGAGAGGACAGTAGATAAGTGGGGGTCATTGGAGAGGACAGTAGATAAGTGGGGGTCATTGGAGAGGACAGTAGATAAGTGGGGGTCATTGGAGAGGACAGTAGATAAGTGGGGGTCATTGGAGAGGACAGTAGATAAGTGGGGGTCATTGGAGAGGACAGTAGATAAGTGGGGGTCATTGGAGAGGACAGTAGATAAGTGGCGGTCATAGGAGAGGACAGTGGATAAGTGGCGGTCATTGGGACAGTGAAGAGAGAGGTTCATAAGAGAAAGCAGTGAACTGAGGATAATTAAAGGAAGAGAAGCACCCAAGCAGATCTGTTGTCGCAGAAAAAGCAGAAAGGTGCAAACGCGTAGTGGGATGGATTAATCGAATTGATGAAGAGTCAAGAGGATGCGAGAGGAAAATCGAGAGCTTACTGGGAGAACAGGGTGAGCACTTCTCCGCGCTCCACCCTCTTCCGCCGGCCTGACAAAACATCCTTTTATTTATTGATGTTGACGCAGCCGTCCACACCTCGCCACCCACCGACACGTCTCAACCCCCCCCCCCCCCCCAATATACAACAGCCCACCAGCTCTGTTCAGTCATGCAGTCTCTGGCCGGCTCCGCCCTACTGCAGCCTCCTCCTCCCTTCATCAAGATATGATGAAGCTGAGCCACCCCGCCGCGCCATGCATTATTCACTGTGCTATGCGTGGCGACGGCCCGACCAACACGCCGGCCCTGGCAACCAACCGTGCGGGAGAGGCCGCCACTGATCCCCCTGCCGCAGCGCTGCATGGCCAGTTTTAAGGCTTCCAAGCGGGGATTTGAGCTCACAGAGAGCTCACAGGACTCACAAGGCCACCTGCTCCATTCATGCGGGATTGACGTGAAAGATTTGTGAGAGAAGAACAAAAATGTGAGCAGCATTTTTCAAGAAATCAGTCAAGATCAAACAGCTGCCGCCATCCCTAAACTGAAGCGGGATCTCGGGTGGCGTGGGATCCGGGAATTCTGTGCGGGGCTTCGGAGAGAAGACCAAGCCTCTCGGCCACTTGCCAATCCGCATTGATTGCGTCATGCCCACTGATCCGGTCCCTCCGAGGGACAGGATAAGCCGCTCGATTTCGTCTGTCTCCCCTTGTTCAGCCAGATAGGTCCAGCATTTAACAGAGGCCGAAGTCCAAGAACAGACGCGGAGGGACCGCAGCAGTCATTAGCGGTATTGGAGCTCGGGAGGCTCCGTTCGAATGCTGCAGGAAGTCTCCTCCTAATGCATTCCGAGCCGGTCCTGGATAGGGTAGGTGGGGGGGGGACAAGCTCCTTCAGAGCCTCATCATCATTGGCATTCTGAGTGTGTGCCAGAGAAAACAAAGGCATGGCTAATTAATTTCAGATCGGCCCGCTCTCAGACAGCAGAGAGCCGTGAGTCAGACAGTCTAACTTTGGATGCCGAATCACGCTAGAGTCTGGAATGCCACGGAGGTCATACCCAAGCATCCGCATTGTTGCACTCGAAACACATTCCCCTATCTGCTTGTGAACAAGACTGATACTGAGATAGAGGCACAAATAGCAATGCCTATAATCATATTAAAAGCTCGCACGCAAAGGTCAGAGCCAGCGTGTCTCATTCAGGCCTGCTGAAGGTTTTGCGCAGTTGTGCAATATGGGTGGCAATCAGTTCGGCAGGCACCAAACCTGTCACTTAATGCTGCCCCG
>NIVC01004545.1:0-42457 GCA_002269645.1 Macrostomum lignano
TGATCTTCTTCTATCAGCGCCCCCCACCGTGGCGAGCCAACAAAGAATACAATAAAAAATTAAGTAAAGTACATGTACTTTGAAGTAGCTTCTGACTTTTGCTTTGACATCTCAGAAACCCCCCTGTAATCTCAGTTATTGTGAGCCTTGACGTCTCAGTAATTCTCCCCAGCACAGCACTACAGCTTCATTTAATTTTTACATGACACCTTTCATGTCTGACATGACGTTTCTTTTGATTTTTACATTACGCTTCTTTATTCTTCCATGATGCTTCTTAATTTTTTAAATGACACTTTCATTAGTTTTTATGAGGCTTCTATGATTTTTTCATGATGCTTCTATGATTGTTTACATGACGCTTCTATGATTGTTTACATGACGCTTCTATGATTGTTTACATGACGCTTTTATGATTTTTTACATGACGCTTCTATGCTTGTTTACATGACGCTTCTATGATTGTTTACATGACGCTTCTATGATTTTTACACGACGCTTCAATGATTTTTACATGGCGCTTCTATGATTGTTTACATGACGCTTCTATGATTGTTTACATGACGCTTCTATGATTGTTTACATGACGCTTCTATGATTGTTTACATGACGCTTCTATGATTGTTTTCATGACGCTTCTATGATTGTTTACATGACGCTTCTATGATTGTTTACATGACGCTTCTATAATTGTTTACATGACGCTTCTATGCTTGTTTACATGACGCTTCTATAATTGTTTACATGACGCTTCTATGATTGTTTACATGACGCTTTTATGATTTTAACATGACGCTTCTATGATTTTTTACATGACGCTTCTATGATTGCTTGCATGACGCTTCTATGATTTTTTACATTACGCTTCTATGCTTGTTTACATGACGATTTTATGATTTTTTACATGACGCTTCTATGCTTGTTTACATGACGCTTCTATGATTGTTTACATGACGCTTCTATGATTTTTACACGACGCTTCAATGATTTTTACATGACGCTTCTATGATTGTTTACATGACGCTTCTATGATTGTTTACATGACGCTTCTATAATTGTTTACATGACGCTTCTATGATTGTTTACATGACGCTTCTATAATTGTTTACATGACGCTTCTATGATTGTTTACATGTTTACATTACAACTTATCGGCCAAAAGTTTCCATCAGCCCAAAACCCTTTTTTAATTAGCACAAGGTGCTTATCTTTTGAAGCACAAACTCAGCACCACTAACCTTAACAACACTTTTCCAAGATTAGCAACGCTGCTCAGATTAGCACTACTTCCCCCCAGATTAGCACTACTCCTCAGATTAGCACTACTTCCCCCCAGATTAGCACTGCTCCTCAGATTAGCAATGCTCCTCAGATTAGCACTACTTCCCCCAGATTAGCAACGCTCCTCAGATTAGCACTACTTCCCCCCAGATTAGCACTGCTCCTCAGATTAGCAATGCTCCTCAGATTAGCACTACTTCCCCCTAGATTAGCACCCCTACCCCTAAATTAGCACTCCACTCAGATTAGCAACACTTTACAAGACTTTGTCAGTAATGGTCTCTGAAAATTAGCGCATACAATAGAATTGCACTGCTGTAGAAGATTAATGCAGTCCCAGAATAATATAATTAAATGAACATTTCGTAAAATCTGCGTCAATCTGCATTGGAGGTGACATCAATGTTGTCACAAGTTTTGGGGATAAATTTTCTACTTCAATGCAGACTCGAATTGCCCAACATCTGCTTTGCCTCTACAACGCGGCTATTTTCGAAGAGAAGCCTTTACTGCTCCCTTGAGAATTCTCATTCATCCCCCCAGCATTCTGCAGTTCTCCAAGCAAATATTTGAATTTTTAAGGTAAAATCCAAGGTCACTAAAATTTTAAGGTGAAGAATTTTGCAAGTTTAAAAAAAACGCGATCAAATTTGATTGAGGCATTCAGTATTAAATGCGTCATTCACAAACAGACAAAAAAGGTAGGACTTTTAGTATATTAGAAAATTATATATTAGCACTATTTCCCCAGATTAGCACCACTCCCCGGATTAGCACCATTCCCCCAAAAGTAGCACCTTCCTTAGATTAGCACTACTTCCCCCAGATTAGCACTACTTCCTCCAGATTAGAACTTCTTCCCCCAGATTAGCACCACTCCCCCAGATTAGCACCACTCCCCAGATTAGCACTATTAGCACCTCTCCCCCAGATTAGCACTATTAGCACCACTACCCAAAAATTACCACCACTTCCCCAGATCAGCACCACCCCCAGATTAGCACCACTCCCCAAAAATTAGCAGAACTTCCCAAAAACTAGCACAGTTTTATACAAAATTAGCATCGCTCCCCCAGATTAGCACCGCTCCTCAGATTAGCATTACTGAGCCCCAGACTCCCCCCCCCAGATTAGCACCACTACCCCTAATAATTAGCACTCCGCCGCTCAGATTAGCAACACTTTGCCAAGATTAGCACTACTCCTCCAGATTAGCACCACTCTTCCAGATTAGTAATGCTCTCTGCAAATTAGCACATACTCACAATAGATTGGCACTGATCTAAAAGATTAATGCAGTCCCAGAATAATATAGCTTTTTGCAGCTTATTTGGGCTTACGCGCATTTAATTTAATCCAATATACATTTGCCAATGTAACAGAGCTTATTGTCTATGGTAGAAAGGCTGCCACAGCGGCACTTAATTTAGTCCAACAAGCATCAATTTGGTCCAAATGCTTGTGAGCCAATGGCAAACTCTTGCCTTCTCGCAACCGCCTAAGGTTTGTTGCGCACCGCTGGAATGTCAGCGTCTGTACCAGCAATTTTCAGTCGCTTTTCCAGAGCTCTGCTGATAGTCCAAATCTGATAACCAACTGGAACTTTTCCTTCAACTTCTGCTGCATTTTCTGCTCCGTCAACAAAGGGTTCGTCTCAATTGCATTAAGTAGCAGTTGGACCTGAGTCTCTAGCAACTTGCCTTGGCGATTGCCACCTTTCACAGGCGACCTATGCCAGAAGTGGTTTCAACACGCTGATGGATGCTGTAAACCATCTTTCTTCTACAATATATTCAGCAACCTTGCAATGTCCTTTGGGTATTCACCTCTGTTGATTGCTTTGACCACAAGCCAGTGGCATTCGTTCGACGACCTAGCATGGTTCACAATTATGGAGCTGATCTTGCTCCTCCGCAACAGTTGCAAATGAAGCTATGGACCAAATTGATGCTTGTTGGACTAAATTAAGTGCCGCTGTGGCAGCCTTTCTACCATAGACAATAAGCTCATTTACTTTGGCAAATCAATTTGGATTAAATTAAATGCACGTAAGCCGAATGGGCTGCAAAAAGCTATATCATTCAATGAAAATTTCAAAATTTCAAAGTTATAGGGATACTTTTCAGCTTCAATGCAGACTCCAATTGCCGACCATCTGCTTTGCCTCTACAACGCGGCTATTTTCGAAGAGAAGCCTATACTATTCCCTCAAGAATTCTCATTCATCCCCAAGCATTTTGCAGTTCTCTCGGCTGGCTCCTCAGTCTCAGCAAACTTACAATGATCCTTTCAACAATTTAAAACATTTCTCAGCATTTAGTACGACTCATTAATCAGTGTTCGATACATATCGGCGGACTTTTGCACAACTCAGGATTTAGCTGTGCCTATGCCTTCAGCAGTTTAGCAGCATTGTCTGCATTTTAGCAATTCCATACTTTAAATGGAGCTAGGCAACACCCATTGATGAGATCAGCCAGACTTGAAGCAGTTTTACATATCAATTTTTCTTAGTGGCTTGTGCCAATTAGCAAAAATAATTAATTGCTTTACTTAATAAAAAATTTCAATCGCTATTAATCAATATCAATATTAATCGAAAGATTTTCTAATTAGTCCATGCATAATTTACAAATAAATATAAATTAATTCAAATTTAATTGTTCGCAGCGAGGTGGATTCGAACCTGGGACCTTACGCCTAGCCTAAACCTAGTGCCTACATGCGGCCACTCCGCCTATTGATGGAAAGGCGAGAAAATCAGCCATATAAGCTTCGACACTGCAGTCAAATACATAGCAGTGATGGGCTGCTCAGTGCGCAGGCAGAGCCAATGCACAGTTGAGTGAAATCTATAAATAGCAATTGTCTATGCAGTCCGCCATTCAGCTAGGGTCAGAGGAATGTACACACAGCCACTGAGCATTTTTTCTCTCCCTTGCACACTGTAGCCAGTATTGAAACTTGGAGAAAAAAGTTATGGCGCAATCTCAATTGGAGTTTCAATTCAGTCAGTCGAGATTTTGACCTTTTCTAGCCTCCCATTAAAAGCATAAGGAAAACTCGTTTTTCGAATATTTAATCCACTTAGCACGGAAGCAAATATTTGAAAAATTTTAGGTACAATCCTTGAAAAAATTTGCAGGTTTAGAAAAAAACGCGATCAAATTTGGTTGAGGCATTCAGTATTAAATGCGTCATTCACAAACAGACAGACAAACAAACAAAGGTAGGACTTTTAGTATATAAGATTTAGTATATTTAGACTAGCTAATTAGAGCTGGCTGCCAGCAGCCAGAATAATTTTTTTATTGCCCCCCTTTAAGTGGAGCGGAGTGAGTTTTCTTATCAGTTGGCTCTGGCGCAATCAATTAAGATTGACTGTGAAGTTTCTCGCTGATAAAATTTGCATTGAATTCGCCCATTTAAAACTGTTTTTCGAATATTTAATCCCTTTAGCATTGAAGCAGATACAAGAAATTTTAACCGTCTTCTTTCCAGACAATTTTGAATCTTTTGGCGAAAACGCGATCAAAATCGGTGAAGAATTGCAATCTCTAGAGCGTTATGGACAAGCATACAAATATTAGAGATTTAGTATATTTAGACAAGCAAACATACAAACCTTAGAGATTTAGTATATTTAGAAATCTCTAGAGCGTTATGGACAAGCAAGCAAGCATACAAATATTAGAGATTTAGTATATTTAGATTAGATGGACAAGCATACAAACCTTAGAGATTTAGTATATTTAGATAGATAGATTGGGGTGGCTGTTGTTAAACCTCACTTATAATAAATCGGATCGTTGTTTGTCAGTGAACTTAGCACTGTCGTCTCGCCTCGCATACTCTCAGCTCTTGACTTGCTCTTTTTAACAACTGTCTTATCTAAACATCTCCAAAAGCTGCCCTAAAGATAATCGAAATGGTCGAAATGCATTGGCATATACTCTGGTGGTCAACACAGAAAACCGTCGTGCTCTTCCTGCCGGACGACATCGAGGCTGCAAATTTGTGCCGAGGCGCTGATGGACAGGCGGCAGAGCTTCCGCGTTGTCAACAGTTCGTCTACCTCCGTGGTCTGATTTTCGGCGTCCGCGAAGGCTTGCGGCGTCGCCGCGGGCTTGCCTGGGCTGCCTTCCATTCTGTGAGGGCAGTCCTGCAGTCCGAGGACCTACCTGACCGCCAGAGGATGGCATTCTTCCAGGCGGTGGTCGAAACCGTCCTGTTGTAGAAAGCTGAGACCTGGACGCTGACGGATTCACTCGAGCAACAAGTTGACGCGGCGCCCACTGGCCTAATGCGCGCCGTCTTTAAGATCGGCTACGAGCAAGTGACCAACGCGCCTTTGTATCACCGCGCCGGCCTGGTCCGCCCAAGCAGTCTGAGTCTCTCTCCGGTCTCACTGTCGCTTTCCGGATTCGCAAAGCCCATAACTCTCGCCACGGCGCCCCAACGACCGTAGAGCCTGTCGACAGAGCTCTTCCATTTCTGGCTCAATAGGCGACATCGAATGAGACTTTTTAGCTCCAGCAGATTGAGAATGCGAGCTTCCAACTCTTCTGGAATAGACTGGTTAAACAGCTTCGTTTGCTGCTGTTGCACTGGCTCTGGATCCTCGACGTCAGCCTCAGGCATAGTTTTAGACGAGTTAACTTTTGTATATGCGACTAGCGCATTGCATATACACTTGAAATAAGCGGATTAAGAAATGAAGTACAATAAATTTGTAAAAAGCAGTTATAAATAATCAGAGATCATCCCCATACACTCTCCGCATACGAGAATAGTATATTCGTTTCGAAGGTGACGGATCGGCCCAACTGCCCTTGCCGACATACATGTACAAGGCGCTAGGGGGCTATAGAAGCTTTTTTATTCATGATGACTGGATATAGTTGTAGTGCTATTGGCCGCATTTGTAACGTTTTTTACATGTAACTAGTCCCGACAAAGCGTTTCGTTAAGTTTCAAAATTGGAAGGGAATATTGTTGTCGTGACGTGAATCCTGGCTACGCGCCTGGTTCGAGCTCGTAATGTTTTTCTACAGCAAAAATTGAACTAACGATGCTTAGGTAAATTGCGGTAGTGACGATGTAGAGTAAAATAAGACAGACGATTGAATCATATCGTATATTTCAAATTAATGGATTAATAAGAGTCGAAAAACAGTAAGTTCGACACAGGAACCAAAGCTAAATAAAACCAAAACTAACTTAATAGATGGGGTTGAGTCCAGATGAAAGAAAGGTAGGAGTGCGCGGCTGAGGAAAGAGGCAAAATTGAAGAGCCAATCAGAAGGCAGCGAGGGAGAGAATTTTACAACTGAACTACTTACTGGACAGAGGGAGAGAAAACAGAGTAAGCACAGGCGAGTGCAGATCACCTGAAGAGATGTATTTTAGAAACATTGGAGAAATTTTAAAAACAATGTCACTCAGTAAACTTTTTTCTTTATTGAATAGGATCTCATTTCTGTCACTCGCCAGCGTCAATTCTTCCTCATCGCGTCCCAAAGCTTGGCGAAGTTGACGGGGGCTGGCGGCTCCCCCATGGCAAACAGGCTCACCGAGACCTGCACAGTAAACGGAGAGCCGTAGCAGTCCATAAACTCCAGCTGATTTGGATCCACATCAATTCTATCAACTTTCCACTCGGACTCGTCTAGGATCTGCCAGCCGTCGCAGTCTGTCCAGTCAGGAAAGGTGAGGAAGAACCAGAAAGCTCCCCGCTCCGACTCGTCAAGGATGTCCACAACTCGCCTCGCTGTGGCTCTGAGCAGGATCTCTTCAAATGGGGGGTTGAGCACCCAGCCGCCTGGATGCTGCATCAGGTCTATGTGAAAAAAAGTCGCCCAGACTGCCGAATGGGCTGTCAGTGTCAGGGAACAGGCTGCAGAACTTTGCTCCCTGCCGACCCAGCAGCTGATAGTTGAGGGGCGAAGCGAAGCCCTCGTGAGCGGCTTCGCCCAGCTCGAACAGGGCATCGAAAGCTTTGGGGCAGAGGCTGGACTCGCCGCCTCTGAACATTCTCAGGCTGTGGTAGCGAAGGCACACCAGCGCGGCCCGCTGCTCACCGCGAAGCTCGACCAGCTGCTTGACTCGCTTGCTCCTAGGCGTCCAGAATTTCCCAAATATGATGCGGCCTCGACTGCCGGCCTCCTCGTATCGCAGCTGCACAGTTTGCTCCTCCTTTGCGATGTCACTCTCTCCCTGTAGAAACTGATCGATCATGGACAGCAGCGACTCTACCAAATGCGTCGCTTCGTCGCTCGACATGTCGGTGAAGCTCCCGCAGAACGATTTCACGAACTCATCTTTGCTTCTGTTGTCGCTCAACTTCTGTGGCAGCAGACGGAATGTCTCGGACATTTGCTGACCATCGGTGGTCTGCATGGTGATGAGCCAACGACCGAATTGAATTTCTGTCCTTTTCTGCTGATTTCTATGCTCAGCTGGCTGAAACCGTTGAGTGCGTTTCTTGAGCCAACTCACGAGTCGGTCTATTTCCCTAAACTGGGAATACTCGAGCAGCAGTTTGACGTGAAGGTTTTGTTCTTCATCAGCCATAGTAAACTTCTATCATTGCCTTCTCACCTTAGGTCCTGGTTTTATGCTATCAGTTTTTTTCGTTTTTCGCTTTTCATTTTGTTTCTTTTTGGCTTTGAGATTTGGACTCGGTTTGTCAGCATCCGAACTGAAGTGTACGCTATGTTTTTCGAAACCCGCCCTCACGACTAAATGTACACATTTTGTAGCCTTTATACTGGTAACTGGGCTATTTTTAGCAGATTTCGAACTATTTTTCAACAAAAACAATTCCTAAGAAATTCGTCATTGAAAGCAGGCGTAGAATAATACATACGAAGGAAAGAGGCAAAAACTGCGTACTGGTCATACATTTTATATTCCCCAGATAAGTCACTCAGCGACCACAAGCATGCCCATAAAGCCTTTGTCTTTCTTAAACATTTTTGGGACTTATCAGGTATCATGTCTATAGCTTGTGCGCCTATTAAGGGTTTTTAAAGGCATATTTAGCTATTTTCAGTATAAGGCTTTCAAATGTTGTATGTTTCACTTGAACCAGCGAGTGAATAACCAAATACTAGATTGTTATTAAAACAGTTAAACATTTGAACGAAGTACAAGAAACGATAAACATCCAAAGGTTTTAACAATAGTGAAGCTATTGTGAAGAGCTTGCTACAGTGTGAAGTGTGAAGTGTGAAGAGCTTGCTACTTGCTACTTGCTATAGTGTGCTACTGTAGCTAGTTAAACGTGTGTTATAAGATTGACTTCTTGTTTAATCGGTCTCCACCAGTTCTGTTGAAGCCGACTGAGAGGTAACGCATCCTTTGGCAGTCGGGTCCCCAAACTGTGCTGCGTTCCGTTGTTCATTCCGCATGCAGAAGGTTTAAAGTGGATATCGGAGTGGAGACTGTATATCTTTGTGTTATGTTTTCCTGACATTCTGGAGATCGACTTCGGTGTCGCCAATCCACTTCTGGGCAGCAGAGTCACTCTTAAGGAAGTTGTACAGCGAGATTTTGACTCCATCATCTGTTGATGGTGATAATTTATGTGTGCTGCAGCCTCGAACACAGAAGCACCTCGAATTCAGCACTCGTCTGCCTATTTGTTTGATAGCAAAGTGCAAGGACGAGATGACTGGTGAACTTTGTATTTGTTGCGAATATTTTTGTAACCACCGCAAAAATATACGTCTATGTCCCTTTAAGCTACTGACCTCAGACTTGTCTCAAGCGCTGTCGGATTGATTAAATTTTTCTTGCAATTTGCGCGGTCGGTCTTTTCCTATTGAAAGCATTGAGAGTGGCGTATCTAGGGAATATAAGATCTATGGTACCGCTAATCAAGACTAAGTATGAGATCATACCAAAACTGTAATAAATCATGTATTCTCAGATTGCTTGACCCACAAATTGTGAGCAACATGTACCAGTAGGCTCAGAAGCGGAATAAAAAACGACAGCTGACAGAAAGAAATCTCATTAAAAAAGTATTTTTTTGCATTTTAAAAGCAGAATTAAAGGAAAGGATTCCGGCTTACACAGTAGTAGATGAATAAAGGAAGAAAACAAATATTAATTTTTTAATAAAAACGTATATGCTGATACGTTTCGATAATTTCGGTCATCTTAAGGGCAGCTTGGGCAGCTCGTACAAAAATTCCGGCCTAGATAGAGGGGCAGAGAGAAAGAGAGAGAGGGAGAGTAGGGTGCATTAGCGTTCTGACTAGCTAACTGCCAGTTCAAATTATGCTTTTGAGCTTAAATGTAAATGGCCTCTAAAGACTGCAGAAATCAATAATGTTAAACAAGTCGAGTGGGTTGCTGTTACAACATGAATCACACGTGAGCAGGTGTTCCTGGATGGCTGATCTTTTAGTCCCATTCTCCTTGACCCGTGTGTACAGGCGTCGCTTCGTTTTCCCTATGTAAAAGATACTCTGGTTATCATAGCACTGAAACTTATAAAAAACAAAATTTGCAGTAAGTGGTCGACGGACACGGGATTTCAACCTGCAGACTTGAGATGCTGCAGATAGTGAGACACCTGATCCTGAGCTGAATGAATAAACTTTTTTGAACGGTTTTTTCATATTGTAAAACTCCATAGAATACAGGCAAAGAACGGCAGCACAATGATAGGTCTGCTAGTTTGTTTTCAGCCACAAGCATTGGGCAGTCGCACAAATTATACTGTACATCGTCTTGCTTTGAAAAAATACAAAAGACTGTTGTTGGGCCTAGTGCGTGGGGTTCTGAGTGCGCTTTTACTCCGTGTATCGTTTGTGATTTTAACTCTGTGTGTGCTCATCGTCCATGGCTCACGCTCTTTGCACGTCTTTGCTCAATCGTGACTTTAATGTACATTGTTGGTGTTTTAGTTCTTGACTAGCAATCTAGCGCCCCCCTTCGGGGTGGCCAATAAGCAAGGGACGAATCCTTTAAAATGAAAAAAAATTCTTAGGGAGGGGGGCTAGAAATCGAATTCTCATTTTAATTCTGGGCTTATGTACCAATAAAACATGCTTGTGCAGAATTTTATAACAGACATTGAAATTCAACCATACTTGCCTTCTTTCAGAGCTACTTCTACCAGTGCGCTCCAGTACGCTACCAGTACCCTTGTAAGCCTTGACATGTCAGCAATCCCCCCCCCCACAAGCCTTAACATATCAACTCCCCCCTTGACATCTAAGCGATGCCCCCATAAGCCTTGAAATCTTAAAAAATCTGTCTACTTTCTAACCCTAACCCTAACCCTAACCCTAACCCTAACCCTAAAGCATTGAAATTTCAGTAATTCTCTCTAAGAGTCATTATAGCACTACTACAGCATTATAGCGATTCCCTGCAAGCCTCGACATCGTAGGGATTCCCAAATGAATCTCTTAACTTCGACATGAAGCTTCTTTTATTTTTTACATTACGCTTTTTCTATCAGCGATCCCTCCCGTGAGGAGCCAACAAATAACATAATAACTTTTTTTCAATAAACTACATGTAGCTTCTGACTTTAGCCTTGACATCTCATTTATTCCCCCGTGAGCCTTGACATCTCAGCTATAGATAGATAGATAGATAGATAGATAGATAGATAGATAGATAGATAGATAGATAGATAGATAGATAGATAGATAGATAGATAGATAGATAGATAGATAGATAGATAGATAGATAGATAGATAGATAGATAGATAGATAGATAGATAGATAGATAGATAGATAGATAGATAGATAGATAGATAGATAGATAGATAGATAGATAGATAGATAGATAGATAGATAGATAGATAGATAGATAGATAGATAGATAGATAGATAGATAGATAGATAGATAGATAGATAGATAGATAGATAGATAGATAGATAGATAGATAGATAGATAGATAGATAGATAGATAGATAGATAGATAGATAGATAGATAGATAGATAGATAGATAGATAGATAGATAGATAGATAGATAGATAGATAGATAGATAGATAGATAGATAGATAGATAGATAGATAGATAGATAGATAGATAGATAGATAGATAGATAGATAGATAGATAGATAGATAGATAGATAGATAGATAGATAGATAGATAGATAGATAGATAGATAGATAGATAGATAGATAGATAGATAGATAGATAGATAGATAGATAGATAGATAGATAGATAGATAGATAGATAGATAGATAGATAGATAGATAGATAGATAGATAGATAGATAGATAGATAGATAGATAGATAGATAGATAGATAGATAGATAGATAGATAGATAGATAGATAGATAGATAGATAGATAGATAGATAGATAGATAGATAGATAGATAGATAGATAGATAGATAGATAGATAGATAGATAGATAGATAGATAGATAGATAGATAGATAGATAGATAGATAGATAGATAGATAGATAGATAGATAGATAGATAGATAGATAGATACCCCTCGTAAGCCTTGACATGTTAGCGATGCCCCCCATAAACCTTGAAATCTAAAAAATCCCCTGTTAACTTTGAAACCCGCTAAAATCTAACCCTCAACCCAAACCTGACCTAAACCTAACTTTCACCCAACCTAAAGCCTTGAAATCTCAGCAATTCTTCTTCCCTAAGCCTTGGCATTTAAGTGATTCCTTCTTTAAGAATCACAGCACTATAACGATTCCCTCCAAGCTTTGACATCGTAGCAATTCCCAAGTGAATCTTTTAAGTTTGACATGACTTTTATTTTATGTATACATAGTGCTACTTTTATTTTTACATGACTCTTCTTCTATCAGCGCCCCCCACCGTGGCGAGCCAACAAAGAATACAATAAAAATTAAGTAAAGTACATGTACTTTGAAGTAGCTTCTGACTTTTGCTTTGACATCTCAGAAACCCCCCTGTAATCTCAGTTATTGTCTGTGAGCCTTGACGTCTCAGTAATTCTCCCCAGCACAGCACTATAGCTTCATTTAATTTTTACATGACACCTTTCATGTCTGACATGATGTTTCTTTTGATTTTTACATTACGCTTCTTTTATTCTTCCATGATGCTTCTTAATTTTTTAAATGACACTTCCATTAGTTTTTTATGAGGCTTCTATGATTTTTTCATGATGCTTCTATGATTGTTTACATGACGCTTCTATGATTGTTTACATGACGCTTCTATGATTGTTTACATGACGCTTCTATGATTGTTTTCATGACGCTTCTATGATTGTTTACATGACGCTTCTATAATTGTTTACATGGCGCTTCTATGATTGTTTACATGACGCTTTTATGATTTTAACATGACGCTTCTATGATTGTTTACATGACGCTTCTATGATTGCTTGCATGACGCTTCTATGATTTTTTACATGACGCTTCTATGCTTGTTTACATGACGCTTTTATGATTTTTTACATGACGCTTCTATGCTTGTTTACATGACGCTTCTATGATTGTTTACATGACGCTTTTATGATTTTAACATGACGCTTCTATGATTGTTTACATGACGCTTCTATGATTGTTTACATGACGCTTCTATGATTGTTTTCATGACGCTTCTATGATTGTTTACATGACGCTTCTATAATTGTTTACATGGCGCTTCTATGATTGTTTACATGACGCTTTTATGATTTTAACATGACGCTTCTATGATTGTTTACATGACGCTTCTATGATTGCTTGCATGACGCTTCTATGATTTTTTACATGACGCTTCTATGCTTGTTTACATGACGCTTTTATGATTTTTTACATGACGCTTCTATGCTTGTTTACATGACGCTTCTATGATTGTTTACATGACGCTTCTATGATTTTTACACGACGCTTCTATGATTGTTTACATGACGCTTCTATGATTGCTTGCATGACGCTTCTATGATTTTTTACATTACGCTTCTATGCTTGGTTACATGACGCTTTTATGATTTTTTACATGACGCTTCTATGATTTTTACACGACGCTTCTATGATTGTTTACATGACGCTTTTATGATTTTAACATGACGCTTCTATGATTGTTTACATGACGCTTTTATGATTTTTTACATGACGCTTCTATGCTTGTTTACATGACGCTTCTATGATTGTTTACATGACGCTTCTATGATTGTTTACATGACGCTTTTATGTTTTTAACATGACGCTTATATGATTGTTTACATGACGCTTCTATGATTGCTTGCATGACGCTTCTATGATTTTTTTACATGACGATTCTATGATTTTTTACATGACGCTTACATAATTTTTTTCTTGTCTTGGCGTTAAAAAGCTTTAATTGAAAAAACTCTACTCTCTAAAAATTCGAACCATCATCCCTGCATTTAGCAGTTTAGTCTGTTTACCTTTAGGCTGAACATGAATTTTAGCATTTATATATAATTCAAAAGTTTCAAAACTCCAAGCATAGAGTAAATCACACGAGGCAGTTCTGACATAATCAATTTCTCAGTCAGTCAGTATCAGTTAACAATATGGTTACGCAATCTAAATCAAGTCTGGTGCTACGCTTCCACACTGCATTTTCAATACGGTGACGCAATTCAAGTCGGAGTTACAATTCAGTTATGATGCAATCTATTTCAGAATCAGAATTCAACCAGTCAGTTTTTTCTCTAGCATTCTTACAATGCATTTCAAGTCGAAAAGTTTGCTTGACCTTTACAAAAATGCATGTTTTTCGAATATTTAATCCCTTTAGCATCGAGCAATTTCTTAGCCAATATACATGTACCGTCCCGGGGAAATTTCTGATCGAACAGTGCAAATTCGAACAAAATCAGTCAAGCCATTCAGGAGAAAATCGATTTCGTACAAACAAACATCACATTTTTAGTATATGGACTAGCCATTAGCCCCCAGCTGGGGGGCCTTATAAATGACACCAAGTGGTTTTTATTTTGGTCCAATGGTAACCATAATTACCATTTCCATTAATCAAAAATTACTTTTTCTTATTTTTGCAAAAACAAAAACTTATCGGCCAAAAGTTTCCATCAGCCCAAAACCCTTTTTTAATTAGCACAAGGTGCTTATCTTTTGAAGCACAAACTCAGCACCACTAACCTTAACAACACTTTTCCAAGATTAGCACCGCTGCTCAGATTAGCAACGCTCCTCAGATTAGCACTATTTACCTCCCCCCCCCAGATTAGCAACGCTCCTCAGATTAGCACTATTCCCCCCAGATTAGCACCGCTCCTCAGATTAGCACTACTTCCCCCCAGCTTAGCACCGCTCCTCAGATTAGCAATGCTTCTCAGATTAGCACTACTTCCTCCCAGATTAGCACCGCTTCTCAGATTAGCAACGCTCCTCAGATTAGCACTACTTCCCGCCAGATTAGCACTGCTCCTCAAATTAGCACTACTTCCCCCCCAGATTAGCACCGCTCCTCAGATTAGCACTACTTCCGTCTAGATTAGCACCCCTACCCCTAAATTAGCACTCCAGATTAGCAACGCTCCTCAGATTAGCACTGCTCCTCAGATTAGCACTACTCCTCAGATTAGCACTACTTCCCCCCAGATTAGCAACGCTCCTCAGATTAGCAACGCTCCTCAGATTAGCACTACTTCCCCCTAGATTAGCACCCCTACCCCTAAGTTAGCACTCCAGATTAGCAACGCTCCTCAGATTAGCACTACTCCTCAGATTAGCACTACTTCCGTCTAGATTAGCACCCCTACCCCTAAATTAGCACTCCAGATTAGCAACGCTCCTCAGATTAGCAACGCTCCTCAGATTAGCACTGCTCCTCAGATTAGCACTACTCCTCAGATTAGCACTACTTCCCCCCAGATTAGCACTACTCCTCAGATTAGCACTACTTCCCCCCCAGATTAGCAACGCTCCTCAGATTAGCAACGCTCCTCAGATTAGCACTACTTCCCCCTAGATTAGCACCCCTACCCCTAAGTTAGCACTCCAGATTAGCAACGCTCCTCAGATTAGCACTACTTCCCCCCCAGATTAGCAACGCTCCTCAGATTAGCAACGCTCCTCAGATTAGCACTACTTCCCCCTAGATTAGCACCCCTACCCCTAAGTTAGCACTCCAGATTAGCAACGCTCCTCAGATTAGCACTACTTCCCCCCAGATTAGCACTGCTCCTCAGATTAGCAATGCTCCTCAGATTAGCACTACTTCCCCCTAGATTAGCACCCCTACCCCTAAATTAGCACTCCAGATTAGCAACGCTCCTCAGATTAGCACTACTTCCCCCAAGATTAGCACTACTTCCCCCCCAGATTTGCACTTCTCCCCCCAGATTAGCATCGCTCCTCAGATTAGCACTACTCCCGCCCAGATTAGCACCCCTACCCCTAAATTAGCACTCCACTCAGATTAGCAACACTTTACAAGACTTTGTCAGTAATGGTCTCTGAAAATTAGCGCATACAATAGACTTGCACTGCTGTAGAAGATTAATGCAGTCCCAGAATAATATAATTAAATGAACATTTCGAAAAATCTGCGTCAATCTGCATTGGAGGTGACATCAATGTTGTCACAAGTTTTGGGGATAAATTTTCTACTTCAATGCAGACTCGAATTGCCCAACATCTGCTTTGCCTCTACAACGCGGCTATTTTCGAAGAGAAGCCTTTACTGCTCCCTGGAGAATTCTCATTCATCCCCCTAGCATTCTGCAGTTCTCCAAGCAAATATTTGAATTTTTTAAGGTAAAATCCAAGGTCACTAAAATTTTAAGTTGAAGAATTTTGCAAGTTTAAAAAAAACGCGATCAAATTTGATTGAGGCATTCAGTATTAAATGCGTCATTCACAAACAGACAAACAAAGGTAGGACTTTTAGTATATTAGAAAATTATATATTAGCACTATTTCCCCAGATTAGCACCACTCCCCGGATTAGCACCATTCCCCCAAAAGTAGCACCACTTCATTAGATTAGCACTACTTCCCCCAGATTAGCACTACTTCCTCCAGATTAGAACTTCTTCCCCCAGATTAGCACCACTCCCCCAGATTAGCACCACTCCCCCAGATTAGCACTATTAGCACCTCTCCCCCAGATTAGCACTATTAGCACCACTACCCAAAAATTACCACCACTTCCCCAGATCAGCACCACCCCCAGATTAGCACCACTCCCCAAAAATTAGCAGAACTTCCCAAAAACTAGCACAGTTTTATACAAAATTAGCATCGCTCCCCCAGATTAGCACCGCTCCTCAGATTAGCATTACTGAGCCCCCAGACTCCCCCCCCCAGATTAGCACCACTACCCCTAATAATTAGCACTCCGCCGCTCAGATTAGCAACACTTTGCCAAGATTAGCACTACTCCTCCAGATTAGCACCACTCTTCCAGATTAGTAATGCTCTCTGCAAATTAGCACATACTCACAATAGATTGGCACTGATCTAAAAGATTAATGCAGTCCCAGAATAATATAGCTTTTTGCAGCTTATTTGGGCTTACGCGCATTTAATTTAATCCAATATACATTTGCCAATGTAACAGAGCTTATTGTCTATGGTAGAAAGGCTGCCACAGCGGCACTTAATTTAGTCCAACAAGCATCAATTTGGTCCAAATGCTTGTGAGCCAATGGCAAACTCTTGCCTTCTCGCAACCGCCTAAGGTTTGTTGCGCACCGCTGGAATGTCAGCGTCTGTACCAGCAATTTTCAGTCGCTTTTCCAGAGCTCTGCTGATAGTCCAAATCTGATAACCAACTGGAACTTTTCCTTCAACTTCTGCTGCATTTTCTGCTCCGTCAACAAAGGGTTCGTCTCAATTGCATTAAGTAGCAGTTGGACCTGAGTCTCTAGCAACTTGCCTTGGCGATTGCCACCTTTCACAGGCGACCTATGCCAGAAGTGGTTTCAACACGCTGATGGATGCTGTAAACCATCTTTCTTCTACAATATATTCAGCAACCTTGCAATGTCCTTTGGGTATTCACCTCTGTTGATTGCTTTGACCACAAGCCAGTGGCATTCGTTCGACGACCTAGCATGGTTCACAATTATGGAGCTGATCTTGCTCCTCCGCAACAGTTGCAAATGAAGCTATGGACCAAATTGATGCTTGTTGGACTAAATTAAGTGCCGCTGTGGCAGCCTTTCTACCATAGACAATAAGCTCATTTACTTTGGCAAATCAATTTGGATTAAATTAAATGCACGTAAGCCCGAATGGGCTGCAAAAAGCTATATCATTCAATGAAAATTTCAAAATTTCAAAGTTATAGGGATACTTTTCAGCTTCAATGCAGACTCCAATTGCCGACCATCTGCTTTGCCTCTACAACGCGGCTATTTTCGAAGAGAAGCCTATACTATTCCCTCAAGAATTCTCATTCATCCCCAAGCATTTTGCAGTTCTCTCGGCTGGCTCCTCAGTCTCAGCAAACTTACAATGATCCTTTCAACAATTTAAAACATTTCTCAGCATTTAGTACGACTCATTAATCAGTGTTCGATACATATCGGCGGACTTTTGCACAACTCAGGATTTAGCTGTGCCTATGCCTTCAGCAGTTTAGCAGCATTGTCTGCATTTTAGCAATTCCATACTTTAAATGGAGCTAGGCAACACCCATTGATGAGATCAGCCAGACTTGAAGCAGTTTTACATATCAATTTTTCTTAGTGGCTTGTGCCAATTAGCAAAAATAATTAATTGCTTTACTTAATAAAAAATTTCAATCGCTATTAATCAATATCAATATTAATCGAAAGATTTTCTAATTAGTCCATGCATAATTTACAAATAAATATAAATTAATTCAAATTTAATTGTTCGCAGCGAGGTGGATTCGAACCTGGGACCTTACGCCTAGCCTAAACCTAGTGCCTACATGCGGCCACTCCGCCTATTGATGGAAAGGCGAGAAAATCAGCCATATAAGCTTCGACACTGCAGTCAAATACATAGCAGTGATGGGCTGCTCAGTGCGCAGGCAGAGCCAATGCACAGTTGAGTGAAATCTATAAATAGCAATTGTCTATGCAGTCCGCCATTCAGCTAGGGTCAGAGGAATGTACACACAGCCACTGAGCATTTTTTCTCTCCCTTGCACACTGTAGCCAGTATTGAAACTTGGAGAAAAAAGTTATGGCGCAATCTCAATTGGAGTTTCAATTCAGTCAGTCGAGATTTTGACCTTTTCTAGCCTCCCATTAAAAGCATAAGGAAAACTCGTTTTTCGAATATTTAATCCACTTAGCACGGAAGCAAATATTTGAAAAATTTTAGGTACAATCCTTGAAAAAATTTGCAGGTTTAGAAAAAAACGCGATCAAATTTGGTTGAGGCATTCAGTATTAAATGCGTCATTCACAAACAGACAGACAAACAAACAAAGGTAGGACTTTTAGTATATAAGATTTAGTATATTTAGACTAGCTAATTAGAGCTGGCTGCCAGCAGCCAGAATAATTTTTTTATTGCCCCCCTTTAAGTGGAGCGGAGTGAGTTTTCTTATCAGTTGGCTCTGGCGCAATCAATTAAGATTGACTGTGAAGTTTCTCGCTGATAAAATTTGCATTGAATTCGCCCATTTAAAACTGTTTTTCGAATATTTAATCCCTTTAGCATTGAAGCAGATACAAGAAATTTTAACCGTCTTCTTTCCAGACAATTTTGAATCTTTTGGCGAAAACGCGATCAAAATCGGTGAAGAATTGCAATCTCTAGAGCGTTATGGACAAGCATACAAATATTAGAGATTTAGTATATTTAGACAAGCAAACATACAAACCTTAGAGATTTAGTATATTTAGATTAGATGGACAAGCATACAAACCTTAGAGATTTAGTATATTTAGATAGATAGATTGGGGTGGCTGTTGTTAAACCTCACTTATAATAAATCGGATCGTTGTTTGTCAGTGAACTTAGCACTGTCGTCTCGCCTCGCATACTCTCAGCTCTTGACTTGCTCTTTTTAACAACTGTCTTATCTAAACATCTCCAAAAGCTGCCCTAAAGATAATCGAAATGGTCGAAATGCATTGGCATATACTCTGGTGGTCAACACAGAAAACCGTCGTGCTCTTCCTGCCGGACGACATCGAGGCTGCAAATTTGTGCCGAGGCGCTGATGGACAGGCGGCAGAGCTTCCGCGTTGTCAACAGTTCGTCTACCTCCGTGGTCTGATTTTCGGCGTCCGCGAAGGCTTGCGGCGTCGCCGCGGGCTTGCCTGGGCTGCCTTCCATTCTGTGAGGGCAGTCCTGCAGTCCGAGGACCTACCTGACCGCCAGAGGATGGCATTCTTCCAGGCGGTGGTCGAAACCGTCCTGTTGTAGAAAGCTGAGACCTGGACGCTGACGGATTCACTCGAGCAACAAGTTGACGCGGCGCCCACTGGCCTAATGCGCGCCGTCTTTAAGATCGGCTACGAGCAAGTGACCAACGCGCCTTTGTATCACCGCGCCGGCCTGGTCCGCCCAAGCAGTCTGAGTCTCTCTCCGGTCTCACTGTCGCTTTCCGGATTCGCAAAGCCCATAACTCTCGCCACGGCGCCCCAACGACCGTAGAGCCTGTCGACAGAGCTCTTCCATTTCTGGCTCAATAGGCGACATCGAATGAGACTTTTTAGCTCCAGCAGATTGAGAATGCGAGCTTCCAACTCTTCTGGAATAGACTGGTTAAACAGCTTCGTTTGCTGCTGTTGCACTGGCTCTGGATCCTCGACGTCAGCCTCAGGCATAGTTTTAGACGAGTTAACTTTTGTATATGCGACTAGCGCATTGCATATACACTTGAAATAAGCGGATTAAGAAATGAAGTACAATAAATTTGTAAAAAGCAGTTATAAATAATCAGAGATCATCCCCATACACTCTCCGCATACGAGAATAGTATATTCGTTTCGAAGGTGACGGATCGGCCCAACTGCCCTTGCCGACATACATGTACAAGGCGCTAGGGGGCTATAGAAGCTTTTTTATTCATGATGACTGGATATAGTTGTAGTGCTATTGGCCGCATTTGTAACGTTTTTTACATGTAACTAGTCCCGACAAAGCGTTTCGTTAAGTTTCAAAATTGGAAGGGAATATTGTTGTCGTGACGTGAATCCTGGCTACGCGCCTGGTTCGAGCTCGTAATGTTTTTCTACAGCAAAAATTGAACTAACGATGCTTAGGTAAATTGCGGTAGTGACGATGTAGAGTAAAATAAGACAGACGATTGAATCATATCGTATATTTCAAATTAATGGATTAATAAGAGTCGAAAAACAGTAAGTTCGACACAGGAACCAAAGCTAAATAAAACCAAAACTAACTTAATAGATGGGGTTGAGTCCAGATGAAAGAAAGGTAGGAGTGCGCGGCTGAGGAAAGAGGCAAAATTGAAGAGCCAATCAGAAGGCAGCGAGGGAGAGAATTTTACAACTGAACTACTTACTGGACAGAGGGAGAGAAAACAGAGTAAGCAGAGGCGAGTGAAGATCACCTGAAGAGATGTATTTTAGAAACATTGGAGAAATTTAAAAAACAATGTCACTCAGTAAACTTTTTTCTTTATTGAATAGGATCTCATTTCTGTCACTCGCCAGCGTCCATTCTTCCTCATCGCGTTCCAAAGCTTGGCGAGGTTGACGGAGTCTGGCGGCTCCCCCATGGCGAACAGGCTCACCTTGACCTGCGCAGTAAACGGGGAGCCGTAGCAGTCCTGAAACCCGAGCTGATTTGGCTCCACATCAATTCTGTCAACTTTCCACTCGGACTCGTCCAGGATCTGCCAGCCGTCGCAGTCTGTCCAGTCAGGAAAGGTGAGGAAGAACCAGAAAGCTCCCCGCTCCGACTCGTCAAGGATGTCCACAACTCGCCTCGCTGTGGCTTTGAGCAGGATCTCTTCAAATGGGGGGTTGAGCACCCAGCCGCCTGGATGCTGCATCAGGTCTATGTGAAAAAAGTCGCCCAGACTGCCGAATGGGCTGTCAGTGTCAGGGAACAGGCTGCAGAACTTTGCTCCCTGCCGACCCAGCAGCTGACAATTGAGGGGCGAAGCGAAACCCACGTGAGCGGCTTCGCCCAGCTCGAACAGGGCATCGAAAGCTTTGGGGCAGAGGCTGGACTCGCCGCCTCTGAACATTCTCAGGCTGTGGTAGCGAAGGCACACCAGCGCGGCCTGCTGCTCACCGCACAGCTCGACCAGCTGCTTGACTCGCTTGCTCCTAGGCGTCCAGAATTTCCCAAATGTGATTTGGCCTCGGCTGCCGGCCTCCTCAAATCGTAGCTTCGGGGTTTTCTCCGCCTTTGCGATGTCACTCTCTCCTTGTAGAAACTGATCGATCATGGACAGCAGCGACTCTACCAGATGCGTCGCTTCGTCTTTCGACATGTCGCTGAAGCTCAAGCAGAGCGATTTCACGAACTCAACTTTGCTTCTGTTGTCGCTCAACTTCTGTGGCAGCAGAGGGAATGTCTCGGACATTTGCTGACCATCGGTGGTCTGCATGGTGATGAGCCAACGACCGAACTGATTTTCTGTCCTTTTCTGCTGATATCTATGCTTAGCTGGCTGAAACCGTTGAGTGCGGTTCTCGAGCCAACTCACGAGTCGGTCTATTTCCCTAAACTGGGAATACTCGAGCAGCAGTTTGAGGTGAAGGTTTTGTTCTTCATCAGCCATAGTAAACTTCTACCATTGCCTTCTCACCTTAGGTTCTGGTTTCATGCTATCAGTTTTTTCGTTTTTCGCTTTTCATTTTGTTTCTTTTTTGGCTTTGAGATTTGGCCTTGGTTTTATCAGTGTCTCAACTGAAGTGTACGCTATGAGTACACTTTGGATAAAGGGAGAACTTACTATCCCCCAACTCTGCTCTTTACAGCAATCCATTGTTCTCAAAAAGTGGAACTACGTTTGCCTATACGTGGATCCAACAGTACTCAAAATCTCTTACCTAATCTAGTTGCTATTGACAACCATTTCATTCTCTCTATAGTGTCTATTGTATAATATACTGAGAAAAATTGCTAGAGCTCTACCTACTAAAGAGCCGCAGATCCAACATTAGCAAAGCTGTATCCTCTCTGAGCATGGCTGGGGAAAACATTAGAACAGAATTGACCGACGATTTGGAAGGTCTGTTGACAAAAGATAAAACTCAAGTAAAAAAATTTCCTTGAAGAACTTTTGAGAGAGATTCCTGATGAAAGAAAAGAATATTGGTGCCAGAGAGTCAATTCAAGTTGGGACTTGGAAGGATCATTAATTTTACTGGAAGACCTCTTCACTGGAGACGATAATGAAGAAGAAGAATTGAAGAAGAAGAAAGAAGAGATGGAACAGAGAACGCAAAGGAAGATCAAAGAACTGAAGCAGAATTTGAAGAACTAGGTAGTGAAAGGAAAACTGAATGTGATCTGCAACCCAGCGCTTGAGAGCTTTCACTACGATCGAAGGAAAGCTCTAAGTGAGTCAAGGATAAATGTCACTATTAATAACAATTCGAGGAACATAATCTTCTATGCAATTCAAGCTGGCCAGATTTTTCTACAAGTCAAACAGAAGTTGAATCGAAGTGTCATGATGGCAACTTATATGGAGCACAAGGATATTTAGTTGTCAGTCAATGAGAGTTTAGGGGCATGGTCGTGCTTGCGGCCAAGCCAAATCGAGCGCTTGTATTTTGGAACTGAAAGAAGGCATACACACTGAAAGATGGTATTGATATACTAGCTTACAACTCAAAGGATGAACAAAGTTTGAACATACCAGGGTAGACACAGTTTAAGCACATACGTATTGGCTGCATTAACGAATCATAAGGCATAACACTAAGGGTGCCTTCATGAAATTTCTGGAAGGAAAGGACAATGGACAACAAAAGATTGGCATCAAGAAGGCAAGTGCCTACTTCTTCATGAAGCTAGCAAAAGTTTCCGAGAACTACCCAACAATTCAACAAATTGCTATGCCGCTCCGAGAACTCCAAGCGATTTTGCCGGTGTACCGGTATTTTCGAGAGTATGGCCCGGAAACCCGGCCGAGACGGCTAGTAGCGGCAGTCACTCAGCTCCGGAAGCGTCGAGAAGGGTCGGCCCGACTAGGTGATGACGTGCGACTCAACCGGATTCGCCGCCTTGCCGCGGTGTGCGGATGGTCGGGACGGCAGCTGCCGGAACTATTTTGTCTGCCGTTTTAGTTGCGAATCTTTTCTATGCGCGCGTATACCTATTAAAATTTTCTTAATTGTATGCATGCGCATGTGTTGCATGTTTTCCTAACGAGTCGTGTACGGTGTTTGTTTTATTTTAATAAAACTTTCAAGATCCAAAAATTATTTTCTTACTAATAGGTTCAAATTTTTTTTGTTTTTTTATTAGTCCAAGGGAGTTTTGGTAGGGCTCCTAGAATTCATCGGTTATTACGCTAATTATTATTAATTTCTCAAGTCTCAAGACATTTGCTGACCATCGGTGGTCTGCATGGTGATGAGCCAACGACCGAACTGATTTTCTGTCCTTTTCTGCTGATTTCTATGCTTTGCTGGCTGAAACCGTTGAGTGCGTTTCTCGAGCCAACTCACGAGTCGGTCTATTTCCCTAAACTGGGAATACTCGAGCAGCAGTTTGACGTGAAGGCTTTGTTCTTCATCAGCCATAGTAAACTTCTACCATTGCCTTCTCACCTTAAGTTCTGTTTTCATGCTTTCAGTTCTTCGCTTTTACCTTTTTATTCTGTTTATTTTTCGTCTTTAGGATTTGGCCTTGGTTGGTCAGCATCCGAACTAAAGTGTACGCTGTTTTATGAAACCCGCCTCGCAATATTTAATGTACACATTCTATAGCCTTTATAAGAGCGTAATATAGGGCTATTTTAGCAACGTTTGAATTATGCTTCAACAAAAACAATTTCTAAGAAATTTTACGTCTAAAGCGGTCATCCAATTTTTTGCACGTGAAGGAACGGGGCTTAAATTGTGTACCGCTAATCAAGACTAAGTTTGAGATCATAGCAAAACTTTAATAAAACATGTAATACCAGATTGCTAGGGCTAGGCTAGCAAATAATGAGCAACATGTACCGGTAGGCTAAGAAGCGGATTTAAAAACGACAGCCGATTCAAAGAATTCCTATTAATTTTTTTCGTTCTAACTGGCTTATTAAACAGTAGCTAGAAGAATTAATTAAAAAACAAGCATTGAATATTTAATCAAAGAATCTATATGCCAATGCATTTCCACAATTTCGGTCATCTTCATCGCAGCTTATACAGATGTATTTGAAGACAGCACAATGCGCAGTAATATTTCTGCAGCAAAAAGTCCGGCTATGATAGAGGGGGCATAGAGGGGCAGAGAGATAAAGAGAGTAGGGTGCAGTAGTCAGAAGTGTACACCCCATCCTAGAATACGTTGAGTTGTCGGCTGTCACCCCCTTCCATGGCAAACAGACAGTTCAAATTATGCGTCTGAGCTTTAATGTAGCTCGCACATGGCCTCTAAAGTACTCAGAGTGTGTTCAAGACGGCAGGAATAAATAACATTAGCCTAAAAACTCGTGAGGGTTGCCGTTACAACACGAATCACACGCGAGAAGGTGCTCTTGCTGAGCAAGAAATTCTTGCTGACAACTCAGCTCTGATGATCAGGGGAATTCCGTGCATGGTTCGGACAAGGACCACTAGAAGTTACCGTTGCTTTTATTTACGCTGTAAGGCTACTGAGCATCACGCATCACCTCCAGCATCTAGGTTTATATATTGTAGATTACAGTCGTTTCGGGGACAAGACCATGGGACCCTTTAGTGACAGTCCTTTAGGTGAAAAGCATAATTTTATCGTGGTTATAAGTATTGCTTAGTGTTAAAACTTGAAAAGTTAAGATTTTTATCCAAATTGTATTTTAGATCAGACAAGTATCGTTTTATTTATTAATAGTATTGTTATTATTATTAATAAACAGACGCTGGCACAATGAGTCACGAAGAAAACGGTGGACAAAAGTTGAGTCCAGCCTAGCAGACTGAGGGGTAAGGCCCAGAGCCTGCAAATCAGAGAGAAAAGTGTCAGTCAGAGTTGTGGTGCAGAGACCCCTAAAAATTTTAAACTTTTGCTTGCTGGCAGCTTGTACAATACAAAGAAGTGTAGAAAAATATTATCAGCGGAGTAAATATTTAAGTTGAAATAAGAAGGTTTAGAAAATGGTTTAGAGCAACTCATTTTGGTACTCATCGTTTTATAAATCAGCGCAGCTTGTCACGGAAATTCGAATCCGTAGGCTAAAAATTCGCAGATGGTGACCGGAACAGCCTGCAGGTTGAGAACTCTAATTCTGCTGCCATAACCAAAGCAACTGAAGTTGGCAATGGAGAATGGAGTGCTCAGCACCACTCTCTCGCATTCCACACCGTTTACCAGCAGTGAGAAGTTGTTGAGTCGTTCTGAGCAGCAGTCTACCCTGTTGTAGATGGTGACTTGGGTGACGAGAGCGGCTTTCGCTAGGTACGCCTCCCACCACTGGTTTGGCTGATTATTTGTATGAGTGCAGTGCTCACCAGGATTTATTTTTTGACCAGTGCCTCCATCAATAGCTCTGGTGCAGACTCTGTCCCCAGCTGTGGTGCTCTGCTCGCAAGAAGGGATTTGCAATCGGGATATCCCTGAAAAATAATAAAATTAGAAAATAAGTAAGTAAGTAAGTAAGTAAGTAAGTAAGTAAGTAAGTAAGTAAGTAAGTAAGTAAGTAAGTAAGTAAGTAAGTAAGTAAGTAAGTAAGTAAGTAAGTAAGTAAGTAAGTAAGTAAGTAAGTAAGTAAGTAAGTAAGTAAGTAAGTAAGTAAGTAAGTAAGTAAGTAAGTAAGTAAGTAAGTAAGTAAGTAAGTAAGTAAGTAAGTAAGTAAGTAAGTAAGTAAGTAAGTAAGTAAGTAAGTAAGTAAGTAAGTAAGTAAGTAAGTAAGTAAGTAAGTAAGTAAGTAAGTAAGTAAGTAAGTAAGTAAGTAAGTAAGTAAGTAAGTAAGTAAGTAAGTAAGTAAGTAAGTAAGTAAGTAAGTAAGTAAGTAAGTAAGTAAGTAAGTAAGTAAGTAAGTAAGTAAGTAAGTAAGTAAGTAAGTAAGTAAGTAAGTAAGTAAGTAAGTAAGTAAGTAAGTAAGTAAGTAAGTAAGTAAGTAAGTAAGTAAGTAAGTAAGTAAGTAAGTAAGTAAGTAAGTAAGTAAGTAAGTAAGTAAGTAAGTAAGTATGTATGTAAGCAAGTACTCACGGAAATTTCGCACGTAAACATCCGTTGGTACGTTGGCAGACTTTAGAAAGCTCCGGAAGAAAGCGGTGGTGTTGAACAGGTGGCACGCATTCGGACTCCAATAGAATCCAAAGCAGCCAAATCTCAGGGCGCACAGCATCGGGCAGTGGAAGTCGGAGACAACGGGCGCCAGCTGAAGAAATTCAGTAGGTACCTGGTTGCTGGTGCTATTAGCAACGATGAATGTCTGTCTACCTGGACAGCTGGCAACTACTAAGGTAAGCGAGGCAACGCAAGAAATCAGGAACAGAAGCAGCATAGTTTCCGGGCGGTTGTTCGTCTGGGTTGACGCAAACAGTGTTCTGAACTCTTAGGTAACAGCTGATCTTAGAAATTCTAGTGTACGCGAGCATTTATCAAGTCACTAAAAATCCTTTCCTAGTTTTGTACCTATATCCTTCATCTTTGCTTTTAGCCAATCAGCCAAACTTACTAAGTTACTAAGAGTGACAGGAGCGTGTGCGACAATAACTGAGTTTGCTGAGGCGTGAAGGCGCCAAAAATGTCGAGATTCGTTGAGACGATTAAACTGAGTTTCGCTTTGTGCGCTCTGCCTACCTGCTGTTATTGTCAGCTATGGACTCGCATGAGTTCATCGCAGAAAAAACATCTGTCATGGAGTAGCAGTGGCATTTTCAGAATCCAAGGCAAAAATTATGCACAAGAGAAAGGCCTCGAGTAGTAAGTATTGAAGCCTGTTGTTTTCGCGAACTGATGGATTCACAGAGGCGACAGTACCTTTCCTGATGTCGTTTTCCTAGCAGTATTATTGCCTCTAATATGCAGCTGAATTCAGCTGTATTGGCATATTGCAACAATCCATTCGGGCAGTCACCATGACTGTGATGTTTAGCTAAGCTTCAGAGATATAGCTGTCAATGGATAGCAACTGTGAGGTGCGATAGACATGCAAGGTGAGATCGAGTTGCATACCTACTCTACCCTTGCCATTGGCAGGCCACCTTGCAGAGAGTCAGGCGTATTTTCTACTAATTCTGGAAAAACGTTTTGGAATTCATTTTCAGGAAAAACACATTTTCGCTGAGAAACTCACAATGAGTCAATATTTTCGCCCGTTTTCACATTTCGTATCAGCGTCAATTTTACACAACAGTAAAAGAAAATAGCTTCTTCAAGGGCTACACAGAGGCTGAAAAATAGAGATGAGAGAGAGAGGAGGAGAGAGAGAATATTACCACAATGAACTATTTTTGCCCAAAGGTCTGTGCACATCACCTAGGTGACCACAAGGCCCAGATCTGTGAACAGACCTGTAAACAAATCTTTAAGCAATATAAAAGCAGAAACTTTAGCTCAAGAGCAGCTTCTAATTGCAAGTTGTCTCAAAGGCATCAGAGAAAGATACACCTTTTGATCGATCATTGTTATTAATTAATATTTATTACTTCGCTGAAGCACTGCCGGACCAATTGGAGACTCTCGAAATGGCGGGAAGTTCTTGTAAATAAACGAATTTCGTATTCAATTAATTAAATCGAGTATTCAATTAATATTCCGAGAAAAATAAACCTAATTTTTTATGAATACTTCATTTTCCAGATTTTTTCCTTTTGACATTGCTCTTAATCGCGGGCACCGTTCCAGAAATTACCTGCCAAACAAGACGTGAGGAAGCCTGTTTTCTCTTGACTTGTTAACCGTACGTAATTAGTTAAAGAAACTGGCAATTTTGCTTCGAGCAAGAGCACTACATAAAAACGTCATATAAATTACTAAAGTAAGGGCAAATCATAATGTCACTCTCGTCTGATTGAGGCCTAACTCACGGCTTTCTCCGTTTCACTGCAGCCAAATACTGCTCCGGATTTGTTCATCTCACAGCGGGGAGTGGCGAGATCGTTAGCCACTCAACTGCCGGTGCGTCGGATTACCTCAACAATATGAATTGCACCTGGCAAATAGTTGCACCTGTGGGTGAAAGGATCGCTGTGTGGTTCACTTACATTAATCTTCACTTTTCACGCGATTCGCCGCGTAGCCGGGACTACGTGGAAATGTTTGAAGGAATGAGCACATCGCACCGCACGTCCTCCATCAGATGCTTCACTGGAATCGGATGGAGACCAACCAGGATGCCTCCTACAGTCGTGTCAACTTCAAACGCTTTAACTGTGCGCTTCATATCTGACGGCAGTGCAACAGATAAAGGCTTCAGACTTCGTTATGAAGCCAAGGTCATTCGTAAGTTTTTACAATCTATTCTGGTTCAATTCGCCAGTTATAATACTATATAATTTTAATCATTTCTTTGCACGAGTATCCAGTATCCGAAAAACAGAAGCCATTATAATTTAACGATTTGTGTAAGGACTCTGGGAAAGTTATGCAAATTTGTTGTGTCGTCCCAGGCCAATTAAAGCATTCCTAAGTCTCCGTGAAAATCACGGTAACATAAAATTCAAGCATCTACTTAAATTGTTGGATAGTCCATCTCTGCTGTTTTCAAGTTTCTGAGCTTTTAATTTTTCAATAAAAAATTAATACTGTATTCAATACCCACTCGTGCTTTTAGCGCACAACGGCTCATGCGGTTCGATCCAGTTTCTGGATGCGTCAAACACATCGGGAGTGATCCCCAGTCATCAGGGTCGAGCTGGTGGCATGCTTTACTCATCGAACATGACGTGCGAGTGGCAACTTCCACAGATTCCAGGCCTCACAACCGACGTGACCCTCCTGAACATATCGCTTGCCAAAGGGGACAGCATGTGGCTGACTGCAGCCGCTGCCTCCGGTCCAGGACGCCGCACCTTCCATGTTGCACTCGACTGGAATACGATCAGCATCAATAGGACACTCGAGCCAGCTGTCGACGTTCGGATGCACTTTAAATCGGACAGTTATTCAGAATCAACGGGCTTTCTGATCCACTTCCGCCTATATAATGGTGAATAATGAATAGTTTCTACTAAGTTTTATACAAAGTATTAGCAACACAGATCACTTCATTTACACTCAAACACATAACAGTGAAGCAGCCGACACCACAGCCACAGCCACAGAATGGTGTAAAACTGGGGAGAGGAAAAGTTTCTCAGAAATAGTTTCAGTAGATAGTAAGCAGACTTCGGTTAGGAGCTTGAATATTTACTACCACCTATTGAATAGTACGAGCCATGATATTTCCACCGCGCATGCAAGATAAGGCAGTTGCAGATCGATGTACTCCTAAAAAAGGTTCTGTCAAGAGTGTCTCTGAATTCTCCCGATGACTTCTACGCTTGAGAAAGACCCAGACATGCCAGATGTCGTTGCTCACGTCTGAGAATCAGGAAGGCAAGCCATTCCCCCAAAAGTTATCGCTGTGTTATTGTACCAGTGAAGGCCCATCCCTCCCATTCACTCATATTATTTGGACAACTTGTGTCGCAAAGTGTAGCAATTAAGATTCTTGATGCGCAATTTACAGCCATTTAAAATCGGACTTTACTGCCATTACAGCCTCGGAGGAACCTAAAGTTACTTGGACGGACAATCCACTCCCATCAACCGGCCCGGAGTTGTCTTCAAATCTTGTCAACATTTTTGCTGTTGCCTGTTTTTCCTTTGCGGTTGGTTGGCTGGTTAGCGTTGCCGTTTGAAGCTCGTAAGAGTTTGGTTGAAATGGCCAAGGCTGCATGACAAAAAATCCAAGTTTGATATAATAAACATGAATCTCTCATCAACCTCTCATTTTGGCTCCATAAATTTATTTTGAACTTATCAGCTTTCGCATTATACTCGCAAAAACTTAAAATCAGTTTCCTTAAGACGAAAAGAATGAAAAAATATTAATGCTATGTTTCATTTTTTCTGTAACAATCGATTTTGTTTATTTTTTATTGGTTAAAACTGGATCTCATTTTTTTAATTACCGTCTCTTTATTTTCCTGTTCTTTTCTGGATTACATAAAATTTCCAGTGAAAAATTTGTGACTGTATCACTGAATCATAATATATTTGCATGTTACTTTAATATCAAGCGCGCTTATTCGGCTCTCAAATCGGTCTTCCCGTATAGTTTCATATAATGCTACGATACGACCGGATACTGTGGAAATTTTGAAGGGTATAAAAAGCTCCAAGAACAAATACGATTCTGTATCTGTGTTTGCCCATCCCATTGTCGTTTGCAGTGTTGCCTATATTTAAAAAACTGCAAGCAAACAGCCGAAATGCAAATTTTGTTCGTATTTATTTTGCGTCTATCTACACGGCGTGTAAAATACTACACCTAAATCAGTATGTAATTTTGGTCTTGACTGACGCTCTAATGTCAATTTACATCACAAATAATAAATACATGTGTATAGACTATAGTCTCTGCAGAATGTAGCTATTGCACGACACAAACACGAAAAAGACGATGACAATGTACTTTCCGGCTTTGCAACCGTGCTATCAGTAGCCCGTCTATTCCTAGTTTCCATCTAAACTGTATGTTTTCTAGGCCGCTTGCCTCGACACAGGAAACATAGACATTAATCTAAAAATTCGCATGCACAGTACGATAAAGAATTGTATGCCCCCACTAGCCTCCAACACAAATGAAACTGAGTAAAGTCGATATAATCTCCATTATTTCCTCAAACTGTAGAACTTTTTTTCGAGAATAAAAGGATCGGCGCAAACAACATGGCAAATATTTAATAGTATACTAATAGACGAGAATAGGAGTAAAAGTTTTTTGCCCAGTAGACGACAGGGCCGTGAGTATGAGAACGTTACTCAAGGACTCCTCAAGTGGAAGGACGGGACGAGAAGATGTACATTTGTATATTTCCTGTGGCTAAAAGCCATTAAAATGGACGGCTCAGCTCATCGATTTTATGGGTCTGTTTTATCATTCTTAGCTGACTGTATATAACAATATGTGTTATTGAAATGATAAAATAGATTCATAAAGCCAATAAATCGAGCCGTGCCATGCGTTTTATGGTTTTTAGGTACATGGAATGTACGTAGAATAAAAAACTAACATAGAATCCTAAATTTTCTAAATGAAAAGGTTTATGAACATCGATAGAGCAATAAGAAAGGCACGTACAACATATCAAAAGATGAACACTGGGTCTGCCTCCTATCGAAGGCAATAACAATTGTTGTCCTGAAAATGAAAACTTCCTATCTCCGTCGTGTATTTTTCGGAAAAACTGCCTTCTAAATTTTTCAAAGAAACGAGATTTACCGTCCCTCTACTTGAGGAGTCCTTGACGTGACAGTAGGATTTAAAAACTCCCATATCGAAGGTGAGAACGAGGGGTTTGGTGAGAAGGGAACAGTCTAGTAGTTCGGCAAGAATCCTTTTTGGAAAAGACAATCGGGGCATACTGCATCGTCAAAAGAAAGAAACATTTTGATTAAAGCTTGACCCGTTTCGGTGAATCAAAAGTATTGCTAGCTAACACTGACACATCCTTAAGTCATAAGTATCGGATTAATTTTTTACTTCGTGAATTTAACAAACCTAAATCTGAGTATAAGTTTATGCAATCAGCTAAATCAGCAGTACTCTAGAGATAGTATCTAGAATAGTCTTAAACCTGAACTAAAACGCCCAGAGGCAAAACAACACAAGATTAACACCGCAGCGTTTCCGCTTTTGAAACTTGTCTCGTTTAAGAAACATTTTTTTATTCAGCTTTTTCGATCCACTCCGAACAACAAAGCCGGAACTCGCTGAATGAAAAAGTTCAGAATTGCTTGCATCGCATCCCGAGCGCTATATCAATTCAAACTGCTTAAGCTAACTTTTTAATAACACCTGTCATCTTGCCCCGATGGATGTAATGTGGCTTGTGTAATATTTATATTCGCGCCATATTTATATTATTTCATCAAGATGCTCGTATGGGTTATGATTTAAGTATCAGATTAAACATGCCTTTTGAGGGAGTTATTTGTATAAATCACGAGGGCCTGAGGCCCGAGGGATTTATGAAAATAACTCCTGAAAAAGGCATGTGTAATCTCCTATAAACCATAGACATAAAGACTTTACGGGATATTATTGAATATTACCAAATAAAATCCCGGAGAACGCAAATATTGTCACGGAAAGTCTTAATTTCTATGGATTATCTTTAAATCATTGTAACCGTATGGCAACTCTATTGTAATATTTTCTATTTATAAATATGCTCTTATAAAAAAATAAGGCAGCACCGGTTTCAACGAAATATAGGCTTTTCTATGGTCTTGTTCGATCTACTCACAAAAAAGCTTACTGAAAAAAGCTTCTTTTGTCTCCTATTTCGAATGCTGAATCAAAATTCTGGAAGCGCTACAAACTTTTAAAGATCTATTGTTAAGAGACAAGAAAATAAAAAACTAACGGTTACCAAGGGAACATTGGTGAATAACTAATACGCTCGTATAACATAAATGATTTAAGTCTGGAGCAGTCATTTTCCATAGTTCAGTTGCGAGTTGATATTTTTAACGAATATTAAAGTCGATGCTTGACGTTTTGGTGATTTTAAAAGGTGTTGTGAAGTTAGGCGTTGTGAAAATAGATGCTTAACTTATGCACTGTGAATTTTAGGGCTTGTGAAACTCCACTATGCAAGTAAACATTCATGGATGGCGGAAAAGTGGAGGTGAGAAAAGATCGGCGAGAGAAAGAAAAACGAATCGGATCGCAAGCAGCAAAAATACGACGCTCGTATTGGCCTCGGACTACCGCTGCACTAAATATAATGCAGAAAATTAACATATAATCTATAATGATTCTCAGAGAATATATCATGATTCTCAGAGAATATATAATGATTCTCAGAGAATATATAATGATTCTCAGAGAAAATATAATGATTCTCAGAGAATATATAATGATTCTCAGAGAATATATTCTATAATGATTCTCAGACAAAATATAATGATTCTCAGAGAATATATAATGATTCTCAGAGAATATATTCTATAATGATTCTCAGAGAATATATTCTATAATGATTCTCAGAGAATATATATTCTATAATGATTCTCAGAGAATATATTCTATAATGATTCTCAGAGAATATATTCTATAATGATTCTCAGACAAAATATAATGATTCTCAGAGAATATATAATGATTCTCAGAGAATATATTCTATAATGATTCTCAGAGAATATATTCTATAATGATTCTCAGAGAATATATAATGATTCTCAGAGAATATATTCTATAATGATTCTCTGAGAATATATAATGATTCTCAGAGAATATATATTGATTCTCAGTTAATATATAATGATTCTCAGAGAAAAATAATGATTCTCAGAGAATATATAATGATTCTCAGAGAAAAATAATGATTCTCAGAGAATATATAATGATTCTCTCGGTCAAAACGCCAAGGGATTTCAACTGAAGCACCGAAATGAAGCCCGAAGTACAGCTTCAAATCAAACCCACTGCGATCGGTAACTGGCCGGGCCAGTCAACTTTGAATGATGAGGTCCACCCTAGTCTAGAGCCTCAAGTTGACGAAACTGAAAGAATTCAAGTGAATTCTATTCCTTTTGCGCAACGAAGGGACCTGGATGGAGTTCTTCAGCCTTCTAATTGACTGACTGATCCGACAGGTTTATAATATATGATGTAACCACGCTCTGGTCGCGGGATAGGGCAGGGGAACTTTTTCGAAAGTGCCTCCTATCGCCGTGCACCCCCTGCACAGAGCTGTTGAGACTCGGCCAGGTCTTCGACCAGGCCTGGAGACTCCCGCTCTGCTGCAACCCCCCCCCCCTCCTGCTGCCTTGGCTCCGTCTCCCCTGCCGCCACACTTGCCTTTCCGGAGCTCCCCCTCCCTCTTTGTACCTCCCCCTCTACCTCATCTCCCCTGCGCGCCTCCCTATTCTCTATGCACTCTTCCTGTCTCCCCTCTTTTTTGCCCCTTTTCGCCCTATTTTCCTGCGCTGTCCTCCCTTTCTCTGCGTCTACTTACAGTATTTTGTGCGCTCACCGTCACCCCATCCCTTCTCAAACTCCCAAACGGTGACGCAAGTCGTGTGACCCCTTCTTCCCCTCGATGACTCATCGATGACTCATCACCCTCTCTTGCGCAACCTTTTCTCACGCCATTGTTCTCCTCCCCAAATTTCTCATGCGACACCCACCCCACCTCCGCTTCTATTGTTCTCATTTTTGATTCTTTTGTTCTCTTTACCCCCACCAATTATCACATTTTCTCCGATTTTCTCTTTCTATTGTTCTCGTTTTCGCACCTAATTATCACCTTTTCCCCAATGTTTGCTTTTCTATTGTTCTCGATTCTCCCCAATTATCCCCGATTTCCAATTCCTTTGTTCTCGACCCCAGCCCCATTGTTCTCAATGTTTGCTTGCGCAACACTCCCGCGACCTCCCGCTGCGCCAATTATCCCCCCACCCCACCTCCGGATTGCGCAATTCTCCCATTTCTCATGTTGCTATGCCGGTCTCATGACTCTCATCATGACTCATTCTGACGTCATTCTGCCGGCGGCCAATCAGAGAGAGGGAGTCATGGAAATGACCTTGGAGCGGCGGCTGGGAAGGCTATATAAGGAAGCGGTTTTCGGCAGGAGAATGCTAAAACCCGCCTTTTCGGCCCGGTTCGACCTTCGGGCTCCTCATCTTTCTTTGGACTTGCTGTCAGACGTAGCTCTGACCTATTCGTCTATAGGACGAACCTCTGCCGGTCCGCGGTCTGATACCGCTAAGTTATCTTCAGCTCCCCAAGTGAGCTCGCCTATCGGCCCGCGGTCTGATACCGCCCAGCATCATCAGCATCGCCTGATCTACATCAGCGCCTCGTCGCTTCAGCGCATCGCCGCTTCACTGTCTGCCTGACTGCAGCCTACAGCCGCCCTCGTCACTCCGCCTCTCTCTCTCTCTGTGCAGCTGCCGGTAAGTTCCTGTTACTAATTTGTGCTCTAATCGCCTTGCTTATCCGGGGTTTGCCTATTTTGCCCTTGCTTGACTAGAGAGCTGAGCCGATTGGGATACCGTAAAGTTTTGCTGTATTTTACTCAATAGTGAAGCCGCCTAAATTGCCTGATTATTTGCCTAAGGGCCTAATTATTAACTATTAACTAACCTCATCATTATTCACTCTTTCACCATCATTTCACTCATGGCTTGCTAAGCCTTTCTCCCGTGGTGGCAAAGCATAAGGAAGTGTGGGTAAGCTAATGGCCTCTCCCCGTGCAAAGCTCGCCTGTGAGTGCGTGCTGCGGGGCCGTGTGTGCGTGCAGTAGAGGGATTAGCGAGTCTTGGCACAGAATGGCAGTAGGAAGGTTGCAACCCCATGCTGACGCGTCCCTTCGCCCTGAGCAATCTAAACTATAGACAGTACATGTTCGCCTCATACTACTCTTAGTAATCAAAGTCGCAAGTCAGCCTCGCTCACAGCCACAAAGGATCCCCTGCTGGGAAATCCCCCAGATTGAGCCCAGAGTTCCCGATCATGCCCCAAGCAGAGTCCCTGTACTCGGCTGCATGTGTCTCCCCTGTTAGCCTAAATCTCCTGGTAACCATCCCAGGCGGGGCTCTAGCCTCGAGAGGTCTGGTAGAAAGATCCAGGTGCGCCAGGTCACATAGAGTGGTGGCAGCCACTCGGTCATACTCTGACCGAGTGACCAACTATTGCACCTTGGCTACAGGTGGGGTCCATGTGGGTCCTTGGCCCTCTGGTCACAAAGCGCTACCAAAGCTATCAATCATGTGAGCGGGACAGTCTGGTGCTGGAGGTCCGTCAGGTCATTGCCCGGTCATAGGCAGCCTACGGTCATTGCCCCCTCTAGTTATGCGTTCGTCTCTCAACGGATCGGACAGGCGACAAGGGCGGTTACATCATATATCTATATTCTAGAGAGTGACCGAACCCAATAAGTGTTTTGAACTGATAATTAGATAAAAAGATATGCAATATCCAGTGTTCCCAGGTACTCGTAATGAGCTCTCTATCGAATGTTTAAGCAGCATCTTGAGGTAAAACTACAGGGCCTGGTTGCATAGACCTGTTTGTTTGATGCAACGATTTTTATTCAATATATTTGCTGCAGAATTAGTTGTTGTTGTGGTTATTCTTTTAATAATTGCAACTCGTGGGCGATGAGCTTGCAAAAAGTGAGATACCTTCCACTTCGACATGGCAACTCTCACTCGGCTGCCGTATTTGTAGCAGGTAAAGTTGAAATTTGAAGTAGAGAATGGAGCTGTCAGCTAGGTTCACGCGATTGCACTCGACGCTGTCGATCTGCAGTGAGCGAGAAGTTCTGGATGTTTTCTCTAGATGGAATCAGAGTTTTGGCAGCTGTTAGTGGCCTGCTTTCTATGGCCCAACGATCAACCAATGAACCTTGAATAACATCAATGAACCTTGATTAACATCAATGAACCTTGAATAACATCAATGAACCTTAAATAGCACCATCAAATAAAGCTTCGAGTACATATACGTACATGTAAGGCATCGCAAAGCCAATAGCATAAACCAGCTCAAAACATACATGCATTAACGCAACTTTATCATCAGAGACAAGTTATCATCATTCCCGACTTCCGGACTCCTATCTGGTGGGATGATAAAAATGAAACCGTACAAGCAAACATGGATTGGCAAATATTAGGAAGTATTTCTTTTTCATGCATGTATGTACCCTGCCAATTTTGTAAATTAAATAGACCGGATATGTGTAATTCTAAATGTCACTATATGATAAATTTCGTCCGCACGTGGGATTTTGGGAACTGACGCAAATAGAGGTTGTATTTTTGCATTTTTTTATTCAAGTCGTCTTGCCTGTTTCAAATCCTCTTTCCTAAAACACAACCTGCTCACTTGGCTTAACTCTATGCTAACTTTAGCGGGTTTTATATTGTCCCAACTCCTCAATCGCATGAAAACAATAAAAATTGAACTCCAACACCTTAAACCAGCGTTCCTCATCTTTCACTAGTTGGTTTCCGTGAACATTCTCCAAGTGTCTACAAATCATTTTTACCAGATTTCAGTCTCTTATCCCCAATAATTCTTGCAAACAAAAATTCTAACACCTAACTAACCCAGTTGCTCAGACTTTTGTTGCACAAGCACTCTTCGAAAATTTGGAATTTTAGAGGGTCATACTGTATTATACTAGAATACTAGAATATACAGGATATAGTAAGCAACATTTGAACTAAAACAACTATAAAGTGAATGCTATTACAGAATGACCTGACTATACTCAGACAACTTGAATGCACAGTAACCGTATAACTGCTGGTAATTTATTTTTTAAACAGCTAGACTACTTTCGTAGTGCGACCTTTTTATGAAAAAAAATGCTGAAAACAAAAAACATATATTTCAAGCTACCATCAAGGTATAGTTGTTCAGTCTGAAGCTTTAGCAAAAATGAATGATATAAAATGTTGGACTGTTATAGATACGCTCGTATTTAACTTGCTCTGGAGGACTAGAAGTCTAGAACGATATCGCTGAGTGTAACCATATTGCTGGTCTGAGAGTATGAGATCCATCCGTTAATGATTAATCCATTAATTTTAGACCAGGAGCTCTCAGAAACCTGTTCCCATCCTTTACTCTTAGGCAACTAGATAAACTCTGCTACCACTTTAGATTTTCGGGAACATGCATTAGGGAGAAATGTATCTACAAGTATCTACTTGCAGAGACATTGCTGAAAGCAAAATTATAGCTAAAAGCAATTCCAGGTGAGTGGACAAGTGGGCCGCTTTACTGAAAAACTACGCGCCAGCAAGTTATGCTAGGAATAAAATTCTGCTTCAAGACTCTACCTGTAGCGTTTGAATGATACAGTTCTGAAGTACATTAATTTATAGTTTTTTTTCAACAGCAAATGTTTGAAGAGATGATAAAATTCCCAGAGCATATATAGAAAGAACTTAATACTATAGTTGAAGTTAAAAACGAATTTAAACAGATTGCGTCCGACAATTTTACGACAATGGGACTCTATATTCGCGATTTGTGTAATTTATTGATTAAACTAGTAAATTAAGATAGTAAAAAACTAAAAGAATCGACATTTTTATTTATAGCTTAATGAATATTTTTTGTTTCGGGCGAGATGAGATACTCGTAAAAGGTTCTTCTGTTGTGTTTTTAGTTAATTGATTTGATTCAGTTAGTTGGATACACTTGGATCTCGCTCAATATATTTATAGTCAAAGCATGCACGATGTACATTACTCAATCGTTAGCTAACATTGGCACGTTAAACTGAACACTGATTGTGCAATAACTTCTCAATAGATGTCAAAGCAAACTATTCAATGAGTCAACATGCAACTAAATCACGTTGCACTGTCACAACATCTTTTAATTTTCTGCAAATAACTTAACAGTAAACAACAACAGTTCTACGGAGAAAGTCTTTTCCGCGAAACTTTGATCTGAATTAGTTATTCCGGAGGCGAGTTATTAAGCTTATAATAGTAAATTTAACACAAATCAAACTTAGGAGCATCATTGGCAGGAAGAGCGATGCGCGGAAGGCAACCACCGTGAAAGCAGCGGCTCGAATTGAGTTTTAATTTCTATATGTATCTAGGGAAAATCGGTGAGCTATATGCTATGCTGCAATGTCCCCCTGAATCTCTTTATTACGATTTACTAAGATTTAGGGACAACTATGGACCCCGATACACAGAGGGATTGAGAGAGAGAATGCAGGCGACACAGGCAGGACAGACAAGCTGGGGTTTTAAAACTGGTTAAATGACTCCACAAGACAACGCAAATTGGCTTGTCTGCCAAACTTTGTTTTATACATGTACGACGCATGACATGTGCTACAATTTTGCATTGAAATTGCGAGCGAGAGTATATCATACTACATTCCTAAGCTCAATATCCCGTGATGGAACAACTTTTTGGCGGAAAACTTACAGTTGTTTACCGTAGAATTGTTGAATTAATTACAGTAATCATTTAAAATATCTTTTTCGACGACCGTTATTTAAAGAAACTAGTCACTCACTGGAAACGAATCAACGTTACTTCGAAGCATCCTGCGCCCATACTAATGACAACTCAAGCGAATGGTGTTAGGCGCAACTGCTTAGACCTGCTGTAGTCACCAGCGTCACAATTTGAAACAGGCAGGACTGCTGTTCTGACCGGTTCAACCAGTTCTTGCAGGTGGACGGTTGTCGAGTGCTTGAATGTGAATCGAAGCGCAGCGGTCTCAGTTTCAAATTTCTGTTGTCCCGGCTGCGGCAAAAGAATGAGATTACAGTAGCACCATCACCTTTCAAAAGAGCTCTGATCCCCCTGTTATGACTGTCTCCTAACGATTCTATCAACCTCTCCAATCGCCATCTTTAATTGACGGTTGTTCCAGGAATAGCTCCTTGAATTGCTGTTGAAACGCAGAATCAATTTTCTGATGATGAAGCTGTAGAAATAACTTCTCCTAACAATTTTCCAAGGTCGATATGAGGAATTATAAGTTCTTTCGATTATTCCCTTCTCTGGCCCCAATTCCCGGGCTGAGAGCTCGTTTCTTGGCCGAGGAAGAGAGGAGGGAGTCAGGAGAGGGTGGTGTGGACAGATTTTTTTTAAAGGTCTTCAGACAGAACTAGTTTCAAATTAAAGCAAGGATGGACGAAGACATAGTGAGTCGTTTTCGCGAACGCCGATGGGAAGGCACACACTGACTGGCATAGTAAAGACGCTCATCAAGGACGTTGCACCTGACAACAGTACCCGCTATACCAATCAGTCTTCAGTAGACATGCACCACGGGTCTGAATGAGGCAGGAGTGCAACGTGCCGACACGACATTGCACGTGTCACCGGTCACAACAGCTCCGCTATTGAGCGGTACATGGCGCCTCGCTATCGCAGCAAAAACACCACCGTGCAATCATCGCTGGAGTGCAATCTATGGCCACAACTTTCGTCAGCATGAGCTCCGTAACGGTAGCAGAGTCGTCTACCTATTCGCATGAATTAGCAATGGCAGTGAGGACCACACTATCAGTCTTGGCAGCTCGGCAAAGAAGATGCGGATCGAGGTGTGTGGCAACAGTAACAAGGTCTCCATCAGCTTTGAGTGAGTGACATTCAGTTTGATTACTAAGGCCTGATCTGCTTCGCGTCGAATTGTGCATCGCATGCATCAAATATACGCAGTGTTTACCCTATGTTCGTGTTGCTATTTTGGCAATACTATACGTTTATTTGGCCTATAGCCAATCATTTCTTTGGCCCTGAAAAAAGCAATTGAACCATAGACAGATACGGCCCAGCCAAGTGGGGAAGAATCTACGTAGCTTTTGGCTCTATGGGCGCTCTCCAAACTTTGGTTTTTTCCTAGTCCGCACTTCTTCAAGCCCTAACCATGGAGGAAAGAGTGGAGGAGGACTTTCCTCCATTGCCCTAAGAGAGAAGAACAAAATATTATTACGCAGAATATATCAATGACTAAAAACTTTTGCTATTATACGATGCATCTATCATCCAGTTTTATCATGCGTAAATGTCAGTCCTGCATTCCTGCGCGCTATTTGAAAAGCGAATTTCATAGCTTACCAAAAGATGGCCTTGTTTCCCGAAAATTAAAACATTAGCCATATTTGGCTCTCGTAAATTTTACTCTACTGTCGCTGTTTTGTGTCTAATTCTACGTGGACAACTCAAAGTAGCTCAAAGCGCATACTCGGGAATGCAAAATACGAGCGACAAAAGGGAGCTAGTTAATTGCTTCCATTGACAAAAGCTGAATGAAAAAATAGCATGGAGCTTTCGCAAAGCAGCCAAATTTTGCTACTGAATTGAAGTGTCAGCTCTTGAAAGCAAGTTCAGGCAAGCGTTTATTTAGTAAAACGATAGCTCAGAACCAGCCTCGCGAAAAAAGCGACACAATGAAAACAATGCGCTGAGCGGCAATTCATTTTGAGAAGTGTCTTTACTTTTTATACTCTTTCAAAAAGCCTTTTCGAGACTTCAACCTTGAAGCTTTAGAGGCTTTTTAGAAAAAAAGTATTTCTAAGTGACAAGGCAGTTGTTACGCTTCATGGCCTCCAAAAAAGCACTTCTCCATGCAAGTAGCAATACTCAGATGAATACATCTACTACATCAAGTACATCTGAGTATTCATTCCTGGCTACCTTTTAGTGGGTCAGAGATACGCCTATTTATTTATTTATAGACATCTATTGCTGAAAATTACTCGATCTTATGTGCAATTCCAGCGGTTTCGAGTCTGCACGCATTGAAATGTACACAAAGTTCAACCGTTGCTGACCGAGTCTGCCAAAAAGCCTTCGAGGCAACACCAATCGTGACTTTTCAGGCGAGTCCTGCACCCACACTGACTATAGTGTGAACGAGTGGCGGGAAGCTGAGCTGCCCAAAGCAGCTCTCGTCTCCATCGTCACCATCTACGAGTACATGTACAACAGACAGGTCTGCTGTGTTGAAGGGCTCAACCATGCAGTTCTTACTTCAGCTAGACGGTTTCGAGTGCAACCGAGTGATCCTCAGCTCACCATTTTCGATTGAAAACTTCACATGTTAGGGCTACGAATTTGCGAATTCTGGTCACAGGATTCGAGTTTCCAAAGATGAAATTAGCTCACTGATGTAGTCGTTTTTAATGAATTCAAACAAATTTGTAACAGATTTCATCAACCATTTCTTGCAACAATAACAGAAACTTATGATTATTTTAGCTATAGCTGAAGAAATATTATCATGTGTCTTTATTTTGCATTATAATGTTCCGTCTATTAAAGTGCAAACTCAAGCAGAAGGACAGGAAAATGCGAGGCCCAACGTTTATCGTTTATATGTTTTGATTTTCTTATAGCCCGATTGATATTCGCATTGAACAATCTTTGCACAGATTGTCCATTCGAGATTGTGAAATAGAATTAGAATCCTGTAATAGAATCCTAATTTTGAAACAAAAATCTCTATGA
>NIVC01004546.1:0-42436 GCA_002269645.1 Macrostomum lignano
TCAACTTTGTACAAGCCTTCGGACGGCGCAGGCCACGCATCGGCGCCTAAGCCTCCTGGAGCGAGAGGCAAATATTTGCACTTTCTGTTTGGCAATACAGCCTCGTACTTTTCAGTTAGCTGACTCCCTTTGTCTACCACGTCTTTTCCCACAGACTATCATAACCGTTAATTTACCAAAGACATTTTAGCTACCCTGTTCGCTATGTTAGTAAAAATATAAGTTCAGCTCGCGGCTTCAGCCCTTCACCTCTGCTTTTCTTCTGATTCCTTACCCGCTAACCGCTTGTTCTTATATTAGTTTATTGTCAACTTCGACAGACGTAGTGCCACCTACAAGTGGGAAAATTCCCCCTCCTCTAGTTAACTACGGGGCTATACCAAATGGTGAGATATCAGGAGTAACTTTCACGTCATTCATGCCCAAGTCATTTAAGACAGTCGAGATGGGAAACGCTATAGATTCTCCGAGAAAACTGCTAGAGGCTTTCGCTATATCTTCAAGAGTTTATGAAGAACGTCAGTAAAAAAGCAGGCCTTACTAAGGTGTACACCAACCACTGCATATGGTAGGTAGTTTGACCTGTGCTTTTGCCCATCATATTCATAATGTTTCTCTGAGAGCACATTTGCATCTCGACTAATCTTTTCTTAACCTCTAAAGTAACTAGAGTGTGTGACCTGGATGCCATGGCCAGACTATCCAGGAGATCTTGCTAATCACTGGGCAAAAGTGTGAGCGAACTGCTAAGCGCAACTTATCGAGGCGTCGTGATCGCAGTTTGTATAGGGCATTTCTGGCTGTGGATCAGGCGCTGAATCATACAGTTTCCGAAGCTAATGAGACTGTTCACCTAGCTCGTCCAACCACAATAAGCGAGGCTACGCTGGAGGAATGTGTGGATGTTTATCAAGAGCATGTGCGCACTACGTTTGGCGCACTACGTTTGGCGCACTACGTTTGGCGCACTACGTTTGGCGCACTACGTTTGCAGGCTGCCCCGTCAAAGAAGATGAAAGTGACCATTGGCGGCAGTCTCAATCTGATCGACATTCTTTTTGAGTGACGTAACTGTGTAGGCCGGGTATTAACTGATTTACACACAATTGCTTTGTTGAACAGTTTCCCGGAGTTTTGCTAGCATCGAAAAATAAATTTTACCCTTCGTTATTGTTTAACTTGCCGTTGCGTAACGTCTAAAATGACATTAAAACGCATCCCAGGCGCGTGTTATTGTCACGAAAAAGTACATAGCCATGCACGGAAAGTCTCCACTCCTATATAACAGTTTCATAGCAGTCGAGCATTTCAACGCATCTAATCGGCTTCTCAATCGAGCGAGGCCATGCAGCTATGCAAGTTATGCGGGGGGGTAGTTATTCTTAAGGCTTGAAGGCATTCTGCTGTGCAAAGAGAGGCAGGAGGAGCCTTCCCTTGTTCTTAGATGAGTTGGGAGGAGGTTATGGCGCCAGTGACCCAGCGGCTTCTCCGGCAAGGCTGTGGAAGGCTCCAAATAATCAATACGCAGTCATAAGGCTCCTGGGCAGGAGTCACGCGGCCTGCAATACCTCTGCTGAGGTTGTAAGAAATTCTTCAACCAGCAGCCTAACCTGCTGGATGAGATGAGCAGAGCAGCCGACCACGGAATCGCCCAACCGTAGACCTCTGCCATAGTATTCTTGCTGGAAACGCAGGCCCTCAAAATTCAATTGTTTTTTCTCAGTTTGGACTGTTGCTGAGGATAGCCCAAGCTATGCCCCCAAAATGATGAGTGGCATCAATCGATAATCCTGTCCATCCATGTCAGAGACATCAGTAATTTCCACTCCAGATAGCATACGCTCGTATTTTATAAGTCCCTGGCCCAATCGATATCCATTTACGTCACTGTTGGTTATTTGATAGCCTCAAGCATGCCGAGACATTTAACTTCTCACTGCTCCAGTGAGCCGCCTTCTGCTTGGTAGGTGGTCTGCGAATCAAAGAGAAAAATTTAAAAGATTAGGCTGCAGGATCAAAGGGCCAGCTCTGACTAAGATGGTGGCTCGTGTGAGGAGTTTTGTGTATGATTTCAGCTCAGGGGTTATGGAGGGAATGTTACAACTCTTTTTGCTGCCGGTGCTTCTTTGAGCTCGAAGTAACCCTTATGAACTCATAGTATGGTCCTTGATGAAAAAACCAAGACGAACACTACCTATAAGCCACTTTGATTTTTGTAGTCAAATAAGAACCGATGTAGGAAAGCGTGTTGGACGTATAGGATTTATTAAGGTCGTGTAGGGTATAGTCGCAGAGAAACTTGATTTTTTCCAGAAATGCTTATAACAAAGATAATTTATAACAAGGAAAAGTTTTTTTGTTCTAAAAAGTACCGAGTTTGAAAATCTTGACAAGTTTGTTACGTAAAAAGACTCTTGAATGCTTTACAGAAACAATTTTGTTTCAATTATCAATAAAACTTTTCTACCAATATTTAAAAGCTGGATATTATTTTTAAGACAAAATAATAAATATTGTATAATTGTTTAGCAATAACAGCATTCGATTTTCTGACAACTTAACAAACAGACTACTCACTCAAAAAACACAGTTCAATTTCTTCAACGAGATCAAAGTTCAGCTCAGATAATTTTCCGTATTCATCATCTACCGCGGCCGGCTGCAGGCCTCATCAAACCAGCTGAACCATAAGCCGAATGCTCTTCAGTGGTTCTGAGCTTGACGATGAGGCTGCACCTTTCCAAATCATGCCTGTTGAGTCGGATGCAGCGGAGTAGCGGAACTGGCCGGTCGGGTTAGCAATATAACAACTGTAGAACCACCAGCCGCCATATCCATAAGTATTAGAGCAGGAAGAGCTGCGATGATCGTTATCCCGGTCAGTGGTGGAGAACTGCATGCCTTTGTGGTAGGTCAGCGAGTCCGAGCTCATGTTTGAGTTGATGTACGAACCGAAGGTCATGGCGTAGTTGGTGCTGGCACCCGCCACGGTGAAGTTGGTGTACTCGCAGGCAGAGAAAACACCTGCCCAGGTCACAGCTTCCACTCTCAGAAGCCTGGGCGTGCTGCCCGTCAGCTCGTTAACTTTGCGAAGACCTGAAAGAAATCCAAGACAATCGAACAGAGGTTGCTTCAAATCGAATGTGGACTCACCAATCCAGAAATCAGAGCTGTCTCCAAATCCGTTCTCGTACTCAGTCCAGTTCCTGGCAAAGCTCACGTTGCCGCTGAGGCGCTGCAGAATCAGGTAGAATACCCTGTCGCCCACCATGTCTGCATGGAAAGTCAAAAAAAACATTTCTAGTAAGACAGTGTAGGCACTAGTTATGCAATGTCATGGGGTCTTGCGTGTAATCATGTTGTTCAGACAACAGTGCGGGGTGACTGCTGAATTTGTATAATCCTCGAGTTCTCGCTAGAAAACAATTAGTTGCTACCAGTTTAAATAAAAATGAAATCGTGATGAAATCTGAGAACGGCATGAGGGCATTCGATCATTATCTTAATTTAAATGGATTGGAGCTCAAACTCACACGGCTCCAGCCCGCCGGCAGTGCGCCGAAACACCTGGCTGCTGCCGCCAGCAGCTCCGAAGCTGGCATTCCGCACGGCAGACAGCAGGCAGAGACCAGATTCCCGCACGAATGAGACGGCTGAGCACACCAGACTGCCCAGCAACTCGCACTTTATCGCGCAGTCTCTCTCATTGCGACCCGGCAGAGTTTTGTAGCCAGAGGTCGCAATCGGTTCGCTCACCTGCTGGATAGAGAACTCTGAAATTTCAGTTTGAGTTTTCGATGACTTCGAAAATCACATGACTTTGATTGTTGTTGCAATTCGTTAGAGAGCGTGACGTGCTCGATTCCGCTTTACGAAGGTATAACACTGCTTACCTGCAGCCTGAGCCGCGATGAAGATCACTGATAGCGCAGTCGCCATCATCAACAATTTGCCGAACATCTCCAGCCGCTAGTTGTGAGTTTCAATTGTCGAATGTAGGCTCTTGAGGTAGGGGATGTAGGAAAGTTTTCTCCTGTGGAAAGCCAGGAAACTGCCGCCGCCGCGGGACTCTAAAAGCCCTCCCAGCCGTGGAGCTTTGTTTATTTCCTTGTCGCCCCTGGCAACCACCAAGCATCCTCAGTAGGACCAGTAGCCTCCCCATTTCTCTCCTTCCCCTCCCCTCCCCTAACTTCTCTTTCAGTCCCAGACACCCCTCGGCCTGACGAGGGACAGACAGCTCATTATACTACTACCGCAGCAGTCCCAAAGCTTGGTGTCGCTGCTCTGAATTTACTTTGTGGAACCTGATCTCGATACTGCAGTTGGCACCCGTGCATTTTTATACAGAATTGTATCAATAGATAAAATTGTGCGAATTCCTTTAGTCAGTTTTCCCAATCCAAAGCCAGGTTAGGCTTTATTATTTGAAACTCAAATGAGCAATCTACATGTACATGTAGCAGCTACTTTACTTGTGAGGTTGGCATCCGGGTTGGTGTGACATGCAAACATTGATCTTAGACTCTGATACTCTGCAAACCCTGATATTTAACACCAATACAGACGGGGCTGACTAAAGTTTTCCCAGTGCGCTCAGGTTTTGTGGACGCTGCAAAGTGGAGGATCTACTCGTATCTTAAATTAAATTTAAAGTAGACTTCTAAATCGTTATGCAGTTCATCAATCTAGCATCTAGTTTATCAACAATTTCTTTGAATGTGAAAATATTATAAAGTTTACTTCTGACAGTTTTTTATCGCTTTTCCCAGTTTGAGATGTTTCATTTTTGATTTGCGAATTAAGACACCAAAATTTAAACGGTAATCTCCAGCGAGCAAGTTTTGAGCAAATCGAAGAACTGCTGAACGATAATTCTGGCTTATATATTTCCCAGTTCATTGGGAGATCCAAAAAGTAAGCGAATTAATTCCAATGCAGCTGTCAAGTGCACGCTGTCATGGCCAAACTCTGTTAAGCAGAGTTTGGCTTTTGAGTTAAGTATATATAGGCGAGACTAGGCCAATACCATTATGGATGTCTCATCCATATGTCTCATGGATGCTTGTAAACACTTAGCTTGTTTGGCCACTGAGATGGTAAGGGCCATTCCATGGCATACATAGACATCAACTGTGACAATGGAAACTCCTATTTTGTATTTTTACCTCCTATTTAGGCAGACAAGAGCAATAACTTGAATAAGCCTGAACAGTAGTTTGCTAGTAACCTGTATATTTAATAGCAGTAAGTAGGGAGCGAGGTGGAATTAGATTAGTGCTATGTCCACAGTTTTCAAATGCAAAGACATGTAAGCCTAGAGAGGGCATACTTCTTTCACCAATTGCCGCCTGCAAATGTCCGGCAGGCAAACGTCGGCTGGCAAACGTCCGGCAGGCAAACGTCGTAGACCCACCGGAAATCGACGTTATCATTGGTTAAATGGATTCGTTGCCTGAACGGCACGGGGAACCTGCGAAATGCTGTGGCTCATTGAGTCATTGGGGAGTTGCTGAGATGCCAAGGCTCTTGGGAGGATTGCTAACAGTTCAAGGCTTACGGGGGATTGCTAAGATGCTAAGACTCACCCATGGAGTTGGATTAGGGGTTAGGGTCAGTTTTAGGGTTAAAAATTAGAATAATCGCCTAGAGAGAGCTAGAAAGCTAGCCTAGATATGACCAGACTGAACTGCTAATGTAGCGACTTGGGTTCGAATCCTGATAGTGTAAACTTTATTATAAAAGCTTTTATTAAATGACTTAATAAAGGATTATGGCACTTAATGAGTAAAGGATTACTGCACTAGATGAAAAAGGGATTATTTTACTAGCTTCATGCTATCTGGGAGGTGCTTACTAAGGGAATTGCTGAGATGCCAAGACTTACAGAGAAATTGCTCAGACTGAGGGCAAATAGGATTCACGTAAATAATTTCTGTCCGAAATCGCGAAAAAGCAATCATGAAAATTGTGTTCAGCATAGAGATAATAAACTGTCTTAAGAGCAGGCTGACAGAATGTGTATTTAACTGTCAATATGATTACCAACTGTTTTATTTATCACTTAAACGGCCAATTCGCCATGTATAAAGCACACGGAGAAGCTGCTACTAAAGGCAGAAGCAAAGAAATTAATGTTGAAGTGGGGAACGAGAAACCAGCACTAGAGCTACTAGTATATTGGCTGCAGTTGAAAGAAGAAGCAGGCAAAGGCAAAAGAAATTGCGTCAAAACAGTAGGATTTCTTCTGCGACTCAAATTGCATTCATTGCCTTCGGTTAGAATTCCTCATTAATAATTTATTAGAAAGAAAAGTTGATCGACAACTCAAGTCAGGGCTGACATCGTGACAGACAATTGCAGTAATTGAGAGTGGGGAGCATTCAATACACGCTGAAATTAAGTGCATTTTTATAGCCTGCTTAGAATTTAGTTACCATGGCAACGTTTTGTAACTGAGTAAACAATGCTTGCGATAGATTACTTACTATTTGATATTATTATTATAAAAAGTAAAAGAGAGTAGCATAACAAGGTACAGAAGCTCAGCAAACTGAGTAGCAGAGGTGCCTATTTCATCAATAAGTTGCTTTTATAACCAAACAAACAAACAGCTTAGGCTGGGGCATTGTGTTCCTGCAGTTCAGTGATGCGAGAGCTTGCCGGGGCCTGCCTAACCCCGGATACACTGGATCTGAAAATGATGACGGCGTTATGAAATTGAAATTCTAAAAAATTTGTTTAAAAAGCAAAACTGCAGTTAAGAAATGTCAAAACTCAACACAAAACAACAATTTTTTGGAATTTCAACTCGGAACTTTGTGCAAAACAATGGCACGAACTCAACATTAAACTGTACAATACAAGGCATTGACAAATTACCCAGCCTATTATTATAAGCCTGAGCTGCAGCTGATCTATCTGCAGCTCAGTTCATCTGCTCCTCCTCGGGCGTGCTTCGGGGAGGCGCCTCACTGACGGGCACCTTCATTATTTTCGAGTTAGTAATAAGTGAACGCGCGAGCAATAACCAGAGAGGATTATCTAGAGGAACAGAGGGGATCATCTGGAGGAACAGAGATTATTTGTAGGAACTAGAGGGGATCATCTAGATGAACAGAGGGGATCATCTAGAGGAACAGAGGGGATTATCTAGAGGAACAGAGGGGATTATCTAGAGGAACAGAGGGGATCATCTAGAGGAACAGAGGGGATTATCTAGAGAACAGAGGGATTATCTAGAGGAACAGAGGGGATTATCTAGAGGAACAGAGGAGATTATCTAGAGGAACAGAGGGGATTATCTAGAGGAACAGAGCCAGAGGGGATTATCTAGAGGAACAGAGGATTATCTAGAAGAACAGAGGGGATTATCTAGAGGCGACTTGCAGAATACGGAGGATTATGTAAAGTTCAACAGGAAATGATACGGACCGATAAAATCAGAGCATTTGTAAGCCAGACAAAATCAATTTGCTCACCACATCGTCAATCTTGAGTATGCAGCGCACGGTCTCGGCGGCCAGGCTGACGGCACTGCTGCTAACCAGCAGAGGCTGCAGCACGCTCTCGTCCAGGATGTTGGTGATGGCGCCTTTGCGCACGTTGATGCCGGCAGTTTTCTCGCCGTTAGCGTGGCGATTGCGCAGCTCGGTGACGGTCTGAATGGCATTGAGGCCGGCGTTCTCGGCCAGAGTGTAGGGGATGATCTCCAGGCTCTGGGCGAAGGCGCGGACGCAGTACTGCTCGATGCCAGCCAGGGTGTTGCTGTGGGCGGTCAGCTGCTGGGACAGCTCGATCTCGGGGCGCCGCCGCCGGGGATGAGCTGCCTGAGGAAGGAGATTTTACAGATTAAATATATAGCAAAAACGCTCACAGTACTACTGAGTCAGCTACTGGCTAAAGCTAAAAACTATCTAGATACATACATTACATGGTGCCGGTATAGTCAGAAGAAGGTAAAAAGTTGTTTTCAGCAATTAATGCTTCAAAACAGGTCTGTGTAATCATCATTATGACTAAAGCACCTCTCATCCAAAAACTCTTGGAATAAATAGTTGATCAGTAGCGCATTTAGAGTCAGCATAAATTCAGAATTTATGTCTGTTTTCAAGTTGAACATCAAAACAGGTCTGTATTAATCATCACCCGATGCGCTTTATTGCAAACACAAACAAAATGATTCAACTCACTTCTTCTTGACGAGGCAGCGGATGACGCACAGGGCGTCGTGCAGCGAGCGTTCGGCCTCGTCCAGCACCAGCTTGTTGGAGCCGCGCACCAGGATGGACATGGTCTTGCCCTGGTTCTGGATGCCCGTCACCTGGGATATGGCAATTACAGAAGCGGAAGGGGATGCTTAAATCTCAACGGTTACCTGTTGTGTCTTCCGACAATTCAATATAAAATATTGTACTATTATTAATTTATTTTCAGTGCAAGGATGAAAATCTGTTTCATAGATAGCGTCAAAACAGGTCTGTAAATGTCATCATTAGAATTGCCATTGTTCTCGGGCGGCCTGACCGCATATAAGGTGTCATGCTAACATTTCAAAATTTTAATATTATGTGAAATATACCCCATATTGCAGTCACTGTCACTCCCCATATTGCAGTCACTGTCACTCCCCATATTGCAGTCACTGTCACTCCCCATATTGCAGTCACTGTCACTCCCCATATTGCAGTCACTGTTACCCCCCATATTGCAGTCACTGTCACACCCCATATTGCAGTCACTGTCACCCCCCATATTGCAGTCACTGTCACACCCCATATTGCAGTCACTGTCACCCCCCATATTGCAGTCACTGTCACACCCCATATTGCAGTCACTGTCACCCCCCATATTGCAGTCACTGTCACACCCCATATTGCAGTCACTGTCACCCCCCATATTGCAGTCACTGTCACCCCCCATATTGCAGTCACTGTCACCCCCCATATTGCAGTCACTGTCACACCCCATATTGCAGTTACCGTCACACCCCATATTGCATTCATACAACATGATTAGCCATTGAATCCACACCTTGGTAATCTTAGACGAGCCAGTTTGCACCTCTTCGACCAGTTCCGCAGTGCCCAGCATGTCCGGGTTGAAATGGTCCAGAGAGGCGATGGGCCGACAGTTGAGGGTCTTGCAGATGAACTCAACTTCGTCCCGTTCGATGTCCTTCACCACGAGGATCTTCATCTTGGCCAGGAAGTGCAGCGCCAGATCGTTGACAGCGTCGCGCAGGATGCTCTTCTGGATGAACAGCACATTGCAGCCGGCCTTCTTAATCTCCTTGACGATGTTCAAGATGTACATGCGCTCCTCTTTGAGCACGCGATCCATCTGGGTGTAGTCGTTGAGCACAACGGTATTCTCCATGTCAGTCTTTGGCGGCGAGATGCAGAACTGGATGAGGCCGATGCGGGCCTTCTCCATCCGGTGGACTCCGCCGCTAGACGAGCAGGTCTTGTGGTCCAGCAGCAGGCCGGGGATCATCTCCGTGTCCTCCACGGTGCCGCCGAGTTTCTTCACAACGCGGATGTCGTTCAGGCTGACGCTGTCCGGCCCGCCGCAGACGGACAAGACGGCGTTGACGGCGATTGGGGCGAGGACGCTAGAGTACTGCGACACCACCTTCGAGTTGAGCGAGGTAGACGCGATCTTCATCAGCATCTGCCTGTCAGTCATGTCCACCTGCAGGTTAAACGGGAATTATATGGGGTAACATATCAATGGATAAAATGGAACAGGGGTTGCTAGGTTACCTTGAGTCATGCTGGGTGGATGATCTTATTTTCTAATTTGTACTGACTGACCTTTAATTTCAATAAATGAGCTGAATCTCGATGCAGGACCTCCAATCGCACTGTATGATCTCCAATCGCACTGTATGATCTCCAATCACACTGTATGATCTCCAATCGATCTTTATGACCTCCAATCGCACTGTATGACCTTCAATCGCCAAATAAGAACCCCGATCGCATTGTATGACCTCAAATCGCCATATAAGAACCCCAATCGCACTGTATGACCTCCAATCGCCAAATAAGAACCCCGATCGCATTGTATGACCCCAATCGAGCTATATAACCTCCAATCGCACTGTACGACCCCAATCGAGCTATATAACCTCCAATCGCACTGTACGACCCCAATCGAGCTATATAACCTCCAATCGCACTGTACGACCCCAATCGAGCTATATAACCTCCAATCGCAGTGTATGCCTTCGGTACGCACTTGTATGACCTTCACTTGCGCTATGTGACCTCTAATTGTATTTTTGTAATTGTAATTGTACTTTTTTAATAAAATAAACTAATTTGACTAGCTATTATATACTAATCAAAGCTGGAGACTTGACCCGTACAGGCGTGGCCAGAGTGTCGAGAATGTTGCAGGCGCGTGCGGCGGCCCGCTGAAAGGACTCCGAGATGATGGTCGGGTGGATGCCCTTAGACAGCAGTTTTTGACTGGCCTCCAGCATGCTGCCAGCTAGCACAACTACTGAAGTGGTACCGTCTCCGGCTTCAATATCCTGAGCTTTGGACAGCTCAACCAGCATCTTGGCAGCTGGATGGATCACCTTCATCTGCTTGAGGATGGTGGCTCCATCGTTAGTAATTGTCACCTCGCCCTTGCCTTCTTGGATCTGCAAATAGAGGATGCAGGAAGCAACTAATTAGTCGCAGAATTGCTTCACAAATGGATATAAATGAAAAATCTCACCATCTTATCCATGCCCCGTGGACCAAGGCTAGTACGGATAGCAGAGGCCACAGCTAAAATTGAAAATTTAATTAAATTTACTTAATACAGCTAATATTTAATATATTTTAGCTATGTAGCTTACCATTGGTAGAATATTAGAATATACATATACTATATATACTACTGAGAAATAGAAAACTAAAGTGAAGGAGCTAAAATAGATCTCAAAGCTGACTTTTAAAATACTACTAAAGGCCATGACCTTTTAATCTTGAGAATGCCCACAACTAGAAGAAATATATGCAATACATATACTAGTAACAATAACAGTAATATATTTTTATATTTAATGCCTATTATATTTAGACTTACAATATATGTTGTTTGCTATGCTTTATAAATGTAAAACAATTGGGTAAGTGACTAATGCCATAGTTTGGAAGGCAACATGTACACTAGGATTTCCCAGTGTATAACAAGGTCAAGGTTAGGATTGTGTACTGCTGTACACCAGAATGAAAATTGCTTCTATAGCTCATGTATGCGAATGTATGCCAATGAACTTTTTATTGCATAAAAATAAGCCAAAATAAAAATTATAAATTAGTAAAATTTTTACTAAACTGTATAGAACTAGTTCATTTTAACTATTTTTGCTTTACTTTTATTTCTTGGAAAAGTTAAACCTAGTCTTTTATTTAGTTTTTCATTTGTTGTAAAAGGCTGGCTATTCTTTCTAATCAAAATTTTACTATTGTAACTATGTACATAGAGACTACACCAAATGTTAACTTAATCATTTTTTATATGCTAATTGTGTAGATTGATTGGGACTCAGAACATTTGGTCCCATCTGCTGTCTTGAAAATCTTTATATGCCAAGCTATATGCCAAAAAGACATGCCAGGCCATAGTCCAGATCATTCTAGGTGCACACCTAAACGAAAATTGAATAATTATAAATGCACATCCAATAAATAAAAGGCTTATTCCAATTCTCTATATTCCGTAGCCATTGAGACCCCAAAATTACCATATTCCTGTACTTCCCATAGCTGTAGCTGTAGGTTTAACAAAAAGTCTAGAAAACAAAATATTTTGAATCTAAAATATAACCTAGTGCTTAAAAACTGCAAATTAAATTAGAAAATATAATAAACACTCTATAGCCTTTGTAAGATTATATTTTGTCTTTTTTCAGAGCAACAATACTTAATTGTTATTGAAAGTACTAATGCTAAACTTTTTCAAGAATATAACAGCAACTACCATATTTCTGTAGTCATAGCTGTAAGAGCAGCTAGCTACTATAGGTGTATCCATAGCTGCCATAGGCCAGGTTGTGGATAGTATGCATGTATGCCGGAACTTTTCCGGCATACAAAACAGCCACCTTAAGTCCTTGGGGTACACAATCGGCATACACAACCACTGGCGAACTTTGTTGGTATACACTATTGGCATACACAAGTAACACAGCCAGGCATACTTTTTTGGCGTACAAATTTTGGTGAATGAATTTATGTCATGTATGAAAATTATAATATAAATTAACGTTTTTACGTAAAGTAAAGGAAAATTTGTATCGTCAGTGATAAACTTTTTGCTTCTTTGAAATTAATAATAAATAACCAGCAATGTTGTGCCCCCTTCAGGGCGGCCAATAAGAAAGGGACAAAATTTAGTAATTTGAATGAATTAGAAAAATATGCTTTAAAAGCTACAAAAATTTAGTATCATACTAATATACAATCACCCCATTTGAGTAAAAATATCATGGACAAAGATATTTGCTATGAATCTCTTTTTTTCTAAAACTAACAAAAGTACACAATAAAAAAACCTTCACAAAAAGTAGCAGCCATTTTCTAGATGGCAAGCCTCCCCCCCAGACAGCAAGCATCCCCCCAGATAGAAAGAATCTGCTAGATAGTAAGCATCCACCAGATAGCAAGCATCCCCCAATAGCAAGCATCTACCAGATAGCAAGCATCCCCTAAAGCAAGTATCCCCTTGAAAGCAAGCATCCCAGCGATAGCAAGCATCCCCTGATAGCAAGCATCTCTCAATAGCAAGCATCCCTCAGATAGCAAGCATCCCCCAGATAACAAGCATCCCCTAGATAGCAAGCATCCCCCAGATAGCAAGCATCCCCCAGATAGCAAGTATCCCCCCAAAAGCAAGCATCTCCCAATACAGAGATATATAGATAGATAAGATAGATAGATAGATAAATAGATTGATAGATAGATAGATAGATGATAGATAGATAAGATAGATAGATAGATAGATAGGATAGATAGATAGATAGATAGATAGATAAGATAGGTAAATATAATTTTGCTGCATTAGCAGTCCAGTCTGTTTAGGTCTAGGCTGGCTTTCATTGAAGTTATAAATGAATTTGTTGCATTCAACCAGTGAGTTTTTTCTCTAGCATTCTTATAATGCATTTCAAGTTGAATAGTTTGCTTGACTTTTGCAAAAAGCATGTTTTTTGAATATTTAATCCCTTTAACATGGAGCAATTTTTTAGCCAAGATGCATGCACCATCACGGGAAAATTTCTGATCAAACAATGCAAATTTGAAGAAAATTGGTCTAGCCATTTTTTCTCTAATTGATTGCATACAAACAAACAAACAAACAAACAAACAACTCATTTTTAGTATATGGAGAAATTAGTTTAATTTTTTGCTAAGAGTATTAATTTTGCATCATATTTTTTTTAGGATTAACTTAAGTTTGTTTAAATTGAAAATATTCATAATATTTTAAAATTACTTTTTCGTACAAAGCCTTTCTTAGAAAACTCTACTCTGAAAACCAAATTACGTTTTTTAGGAATTTTTGGCATACATTTTATTTTTAACGCAACATTTTGTTTTTGGCATACACTGGCATACAAAGGGTTGACAGTCGTTTTGTCTGCCGCCAGTTTGTCTGCCACCCTTTCATCTGCAAGAATATGATACAGTCGTTTTGTCTGCCAACGAATAGTAAAGTTTTAATAAGTGTAAATATGTCAGTTGTTGTCATTAATTTGAGATTTGAGATATTTGAGATAACAGTGATTAAGATATTGGGATCATTTCTTAGTAGTAATGACTTAAACGAGTAATTTTTGAATATTTTTGTTTATATTTAATAAACTACACAATTGAACGAATTCAATGCATTTTCATCATGATATGGCATGACGCCATACTATCTCTTAACCATCTCAAAGCTTCAAAGCTCAAAAGCAATTAGTCGAGTTAGAATTTATTTTACTTATTATAAGTAAGTTACACACGCACAAATTATAAATCCCATTTACAGCTCACTACGTAGATTCAATTAAAGCTTATATACGAATAATTGTATTTCTTGGAAACATTGCGATAAGCAAAAATAAAATACATAGACTACATCTAATTCTAAATCTGAAAATTACTAGTAAATTCTACTTATTAAAAATAAACTATTAATTAATTTCAGCCATTTATAAAACTTATTTTGCTACTTATTTTAAAAAGTCATTTTGTCTGCTGGCAGACAAAAAGGCGGCAGATGAAATGACCACGCACCGTACAAAGTCCTTGATGACCAAATTTGGTCTGGAGTACACAGATACATGATCTGCACATTGGGCCATAGGCACCTATTTTACCATATTTGCCATAGGATCCTGTAGCCATAGCTATGGCTATGGCAGAACACTAAATAATGTACTCTACTAAGTTCTATTGAATGTTGGAATTTTCTGGCATACATGTATACTATTCAGTCTAGCAACAATGTTCTTACTTTTTTAGCATATATCAGGATATATCCCAACATACATGATAGCAGATACATTGTGTCAAATGATATATTTTTGTATTGACATACAAACCTAATATAAAAATAAGATCTTGTCATTTTTTCTGGCATTAAACTTGGTATACACTAATAGTAATACACAATCTAAACTATGGGACTTATGATAGACATTTTTTTAGAAATTTATATGCAAAGTTGAGTGACCTCAACTAAGAATAAAGAAAAAAATTATTTATTGATATACCATTGCAAATATTAAATTTTTCTGGCATTCTATATTACACTTATGCCATGGTAAGATAGGGAATTTATAAAAGTTATATATATTTTAAATATAAATATTACAAAGATTAAACAACAAATGAATTATAAGTGTTGATAACTTTTAATATCTTAATACTAATATAACCCTTTTTTGTCCTAGACCTAAGTTGTAGATGCTGCTATTATAGTTTTGCTTTATTTTGACGAGTTGCATTCTTAAAAGTATAGTATTAGGAAATTAGGTTGCCTCTCAAAAAATTCTGGATAAGTGCCTGCACCCTGCACTACAGGGGCAGACCAAGGGGGGGGGGGGCCAATGGGGGCCATGGCTCCCCCTCAGCTCTGCCAAAAAATCCTTGGATGTATACAGTATACAGTAGATGTATTACAAAAGAATGGGCTTAGGATATTGGTACCCTAATTGCAGCTCTGGCCTGACCAGACGTGAGGCTTGCCCCCCCCCTCGATAAAATCCTGGGTCCACCCCTGCTGCACTATTCTGTAGAGGGGCTAGTAAAAAATACACTGTAATGTAATAAAATTGTACTGAGTCATATTGAGTGCTGCTTAATATTGAGTGTTACATAAAGTTAATATTCAAAATTTAATGCACTTAATTCGTTAACCCCACGAACTAGGCACGAAGCGAAATAAAAATGTTTTGCCAATACAAAATACAACTTACACTTTGCCGCCACAATGTTGCTTTCACGAATTTGTGATGGCTTGCTCCTTCCTTCATAATCTGCCTTAGATTGTTTTGCAGGTGCGGTTGATTTTGCGGCTGCTTTGCTCATTTTTAATTGATATAATGGGTAAGTGGATACTTATGAATAATCTGCGCAATGCTCAGCTTGTGAATATGAATGACCACTCAACACGAATGCCAATGTAAAATACAGTTGTCAAAGCATTTTCAGTGTAATTGAATTAACAAATTTTTTATGGTTAATCTAAAATAATATGAAGACAAAGTATTCGTTTTCCCAAATTAGGTAAATTGTTTTTTTGTTCTTTATCTAAGAAGACTTAGTATTATTGTGTCTGGCCAGATCCATCGTTGTATTGTACTCTAAACGAACCATTTTAAAGTAATTGTGCAAAACACTTTATTATTCATAAAATCATAGCATCATTGGTTTCTTATGCCGATGCTGTTACCACCTGGATGCAAGGACGACCTTGATTTGTCTTCTTAAAACTAAAAATGTAAAATTGGTAATGGTCCTTATAAATGAAATCCAACTCGACACGGTATTTACGAGAGCTAATGCAGTGCGTATGCGTATACATTGTATATAACATAAAACACTTTTGAAATTATTTTAATGTCCAAAAATAGTATAGAAAAACATATTAATCAATTTGCGAAAATTTCATTAAACTTTATGCCTTTCTCAATCTACACGTAGCTGTGGTTGAAAAATCCTAACAATAAAATTCATGCAGTGTCTACCTTTATATACATTTACATATATGTAAATTTACGTCTACAAGTACATGTAATTGTGACTTATTAGCACGAATTTAAAATTTCCGGCACCTACTGGTGCGCTACCGCGGCACAAGTCGCTGCCCGAGGAGAAGGTTCTCAAGACGAGGAAGCGGGCCTGCCTATCGGCTTCATCCGGCTGCTGGAAGTTTGCCAAAGTCCAAGTCCCAAAGTCCCAAAGTCCCAAAGTCCAAGACCAACCAGTTCGGGTCGACGCCGCATGTCGTTCTTCTGCCACCTGTCCAAGAGTCACCGCTCTGCCCTGTGCGCGCCCTGCGGTCTCACCTGCACCAGTCACCAGCCAGCGACTCAAGGACGCCGCTTTTCGGCTACGGCCACGGAGGCGAGCTCTCAGCCAGCCAGCTAACATCAGCTGCCTTCGTGCGTGTCTATAGCTGCGTCCAGCGAGGGGGTGCCAGCTTCTGCCTTCAAATTGGCTTGTAAAAGACTCGGACATTCGGGTCTTTGGAGGCTGAAGATCGGACGCCGTTTTTCTGCCAGGCCTATCCTGTCTCACCGCTAGCGCTCCACTTCTTTATTTGCTTCGCAGTTGCAGGCAGCATCCACCTAACTCTGCTTTCCCGCTTTTACTCCTTCCTTTCCACTTTGTTGGGGTTGGGATCCGCTTTCTCGGCCACTGCCAGCTTTTTCGCAACCGCTCTGACTTGTTTGGCTCCTTCGGGCCCGTCGCAAAAAACGAGTCACAATTCTGCGATACAATAAAAGAGCGCATAAAAGTATAATAAAGTACAGAGAGTAGCATATAGAAATTTTTGTAAGTAGAGTTATCCAATAGGATATCCCTGCGCCGTCACAAACTAAAAAATAGGATGTACCTTTTGTACTCGTAGATAATGCTTTGTAGGAATAACTACCATTAGATATTCAAAATTACATGTACCATCGGTGACACACTACATAACTATAGCTGATAATGTAAATCAGTTCTGATCCAGAAGCTCCTGCTGATCATCTTCGGCGAGCTGAGGAGAGCAGAACTGTGACTCGACTGTGTACAGGCCGGCCACTCCACAGTGCCTGGCATTGATGAGAGCCACGAAGTTTCTGAGCCGGTAGATCTCGGCGCAGTCGGTGAACTCGGCCAGCAGGATGTGCGTGAAGGAGCAGCGGGACACGGCCCGGCGGTAGAAGCTGATGCGCCTCAGGCTGGACAGCTGGCGCGGTTGCAGGCTGCGCAGGATAAACTCGGCGCCGCTCCATTGGCGCCAGTTGGCTTCGAGTTGTTTAGCGTTGCCTAGCAACCGGCAGCTGACAACGATGTAGGCCGAGGCTGGCGACAACGGGCGTCGGCAGCGGTTGGAAGCGCCGGCATCGTTCGGGTCCATCCAGATGGTGTGCAGCTCGCTGAAGCCGCCTGAGCATTCGGGTGGTGCATTGATGGAATGAAACCAAGCTTGGGGTGTCCAGAGAGCAATTATTGAGTGTCTATAGAGTGATTCTTGGGGTGTCTAGAGAGTGATTATTGATCAGAGAGTGATTATTGAGGTGTCTATAGAGTGATTCTTGGGGTGTCTAGAGAGTGATTATTGATCAGAAAGTGATTATTGAGGTGTCTATAGAGTGATTATTAAATCTCCAGAGAGTGATTATTGAGTTTCTATAGAGCGATTATTGGGGTGTTTATGGAGTGATTATTTTGGGTGTCAATAGAGTGATTATTGGGGTGTCTATAGAGTGATTATTGGGGTGTCTATGGAGTGATTATTGGGGTGTCTATGGAGTGATTATTGGGGTGTCTATGGGGTGATTATTGGGGTGTCAATAGAGTGATTATTGGCCATCCAATATTTACACATGCATGCAAGAGGATCGCTCACCTTGATGATGCACCTGGTTGTCACCGTGACCTTCCCGAATCACCTTCACCCAGGTCGGGTCGTGAATGAAGTTGCTGGTCGGCGGCTGCACGTGTAAAACCGAGTAGCTCAGGTAGGGAAATCGGTCTGGGGGAGTGAGATGAAGAGATGACCAGGTCTTGGTTACCAAAAATATAAACTGGAAAGTGATTCTAGGAATAGGAGAGTGATTCTAGGAATTAGATAGAGATTCTAGGAATTAGAAAGGGATTCTAGGAATTAGATAGAGATTCTAGGAATTGAATGTGATTCTAGGAATTAGAGAGTGATACTAGGAATTGGAGAGTGTTTCCAGGAGTTAGAGAGTGATTCTAGGTATTGGAGAGTGTTTCCAGGAATTGGAGAGTTTCCAGGAATTGGAGAGTGATTTCAGGAATTGGAGAGTGTTTCCAGGAATTAGAGAGTGATTCCAGGAATTGGAGAGTGTTTCCAGGTATTGGAGAGTGATTTCAGGAATTGGAGAGTGTTTCCAGGAATTAGAGAGTGATTCCAGGAGTTAGAGAGTGTTTCCAGGAATTAGAGAGTGATTCCAGGAATTGGAGAGTGTTTCCAGGAATTGGAGAGTGATTTCAGGAATTGGAGAGTGTTTCCAGGAATTAGAGAGTGATTCCAGGAGTTAGAGAGTGATTTCAGGAATTGGAGAGTGATTTCAGGAATTGGAGAGTGATTTCAGGAATTGGAGAGTGTTTCCAGGAATTAGAGAGTGATTCCAGGAATTGGAGAGTGTTTCCAGGTATTGGAGAGTTTCCAGGAATTGGAGAGTGATTTCAGGAATTGGAGAGTGTTTCCAGGAATTAGAGAGTGATTCCAGGAGTTAGAGAGTGATTTCAGGAATTGGAGAGTGATTTCAGGAATTGGAGAGTGATTTCAGGAATTGGAGAGTGTTTCCAGGAATTAGAGTGATTCCAGGTATTGGAGAGTGTTTCCAGGTATTGGAGAGTGTTTCCAGGAATTGGAGAGTGATTTCAGGAATTGGAGAGTGTTTCCAGGAATTAGAGTGATTCCAGGTATTGGAGAGTGTTTCCAGGTATTGGAGAGTGTTTCCAGGTATTGGGGAGTGTTTCCAGGTATTGGAGAGTGTTTCCAGGTATTGGAGAGTGTTTCCAGGTATTGGGGAGTGTTTCCAGGTATTGGGGAGTGTTTCCAGGTATTGGGGAGTGTTTCCAGGTATTGGAGAGTGTTTCCAGGTATTGGAGAGTGTTTCCAGGTATTGGAGAGTGTTTCCAGGTATTGGGGAGTGTTTCCAGGTATTGGAGAGTGTTTCCAGGAGTTAGAGAGTGTTTCCAGGAGTTAGAGAGTGTTTCCAGGAGTTAGAGAGTGTTTTCAGGAGTTAGAGAGTGTTTCCAGGAGTTAGAGAGTGATTACAGGAGTTAGAGAGTGTTTTCAGGAGTTAGAGAGTGATTATGGGAATAAGAGAGTGATTCTAGAAAGTGGACAATGATTCTAAGAATCTGATAGCAACCTCTTGCTACAGGCCAATATCATCAGGTAGTATTAATTTTTTCACAAACCGAATGGCTCGACATTTTTTAGCAGCAGCCCGTTGAGAAACTGCGGATGCAGCTCCATCACTTTGGACACGTGCTGAAAACCCTCTTGAAAGGTGCGAAAGCTCGGAGGCGGAGTGATGGTCTCGAAGAAATTGAATATAAAGTACAGGTTGTCCGATGATGTTGGAGTCTGGCTTTCGTGCTGAGGGATTCATGAGAATTGAGCTTTACGAGTTGGTTCAGTGACTCACAAGGAGGTTTGGAGGGAATTCTTAAGGGGAGTTGGAGGGCGATTCTCATGGGGGTAAAACAGGCGATTCTCAAGGGCGTTTGGAGAGTGATTCTCAGGGGAGTTTGGAGGGCGATTCTCAAAATGGTTAGAGGTAAATGTACATGGCAGTTCCTAATAGAAATTATTGGTTTCCCAGAGGAAACCTTGCTCACCGAAAACGTGACCTTCTTTGCCATCTGTCTGGCAGCGTCGATTCTCCAGAGACGCTCGTTGTCGCCGCCGCTGGAGCCGTCCTTGGAGCCGCTGTCGCCTCCGCTACCAACCGGCAGCATTGTTGATGCTCTTCTGCCCTGGTGCTGTTGCTGGTTTCTGTTTGTCTTTCTGCTTCTGCCTCGACCAAGAAACGGTCGGCATTTATGTACGCAGTAGCTGGGGAAGAACGGGAAGGAATCCCAGTTCGTGTGCTTTTACTGCTGCCTTAACGAGTCCAGGGGAGCGGGTCTGACACAGGAGGAGGAGGAGCACACTTCCCTCAAACGATTCCATAGTCTGGCTCTGGGCACATGGCAACTAAGAGTGCTCACACCTTGAGTCCTGAGCAGAGTGGAACAACTGCTGATTTTTAGGGAGAATTGAAGCAATGCTTCACTTATTTGGCTTAGGCTTGAATTTTCCACCCAGGAGAAAATAAAGGGGCGTTGCCGGCTGCAAATCTCTGCTTCTATTGCACGTCTGCCCAACCCCTTCCTCATTCTGACTGTAGTACTTGGCGAGATCCGCTTTAGTTGCACAAAAATCCCCGCCGAGCTCCCGGCTCCACAGCTCGCTGCTCAGCAGAAGGGGGGATTTTTCTCCCCTAAAGACCGGCAGGCAGACTGAAAGACCAGTTTGAACGGATTTAAAAAAATAGAGAATGAAAAGCAGCCCTCGCACACAGGCTGATTTTGTAATCTTCATATTACAATTCTGGATGGAGTAAAACTTGGCATACTACTCACTCAGTGCCGTGTTCAGTAGCGTCTCGTGGTTCAGAATATTTAGATTTTTAGAATATCTTTTACAAGAAATTCAATTAAGAAAACAGAAATAAAAAACTATTTTAAAAATTGAAACAATAAAAAAATGTCAAAGTACATGCGCTGGTGAGGGACAGTGGAACGGAGCTTTGGTTTACAAACGACAGGCTTTCATGTACTCATAAACAAAGCATTACTCATACATCAATGCAGTTTTTGCTGTGAGGCGAAAAAGTCCGGTTTCAGATTTTTCTAAATAATTCTGACCACAATAAAAACGAAAGCTTAATTGGGAAAAATTTAAGTTGGGAAAACACTGCAGGCCAAGCCAGAAATCCCAAATTGTGAGATTTCCAATAGGGAAAACTGCAGGCTAAGCCAGAAATCCCAAATTGGGAGAATTACAATAGGGAAAACTGCAGACCAAGCCAGAAATCCCAAATTGTGAGAATTCCAATAGGGAAAACTGCAGACCAAGCCAGAAATCCCAAATTGGGAGAATTCTAATGGGGAAAACTGCAGACCAAGCAAGAAATCCCAAATTGGGAGAACTTAGTTTGGAAAAAGTATACGGAAGATTTGAAAATTTGGGGAATTCAAAAAGGGGAAGTTACAGTTTGATATTATTACAGGTGATGACAGAGTTGAGGATATTAATCCCATCCAGCTGTCCCAGCCGCTCCCTGTGGCCGTGGTGCGCCTGCGCCAGCTTGCCGCACAGGATGGCGCAGTTGGCCTTGGCCTCGCGCTCGCGGCAGTCGCGCATGCGGCAGAGCAGCAGGCGGACAATGTCGGTGCGGGCCAGCAGCTCGGCAGCCGCCGTGTCCTCGATGCAGTGGCTCAGGCAGAGCGCCGCGTTGCCCAGCAGGCAGTCGGCCCGCGAGTGCAGCAGCTCCAGCAGCAGCTCCAGCCACTGCGGATCGTCGCCTACTTGGCCGCGCGCCTCCGGCTGGGCCGCCAGCACAGCGGCCAGGACGCGCAGAACCGAAGCTGCGCACGGGTGGTCCGGGCTGGCCAGCACGCGCGCCGACAGGCCAAGCAGGCTTGGCGCCCAGCTACCGGCGCCGATCTGGCGCGCCAGCTCTACTGAGCGCGGCGCCAGAGTGGCCAGCAGCGCCAGGCTAAACTCGCGCAGCTGCGGCGCCACGGACGGCCGGCTGGCCAGGCGCAGCGCCATCTCCCCCAGCCTGACGGCGGCGCCGGACACGGCCGGGGTGGCCTCCAGACTGGCCGAGGCGAGCAGGGCGGCCACTTCGGCCGCGGCCGACTGCTGCAGCTGCGGTGGCGGATTGGATTGACCAATTCACACCTGGCCTGACCCAGCTCGAGCAAAGTCGACTAATTATGAAACCCAACTCAAAAATCCAAGCTTGACCTGATCTGACCCAGACTGACCCAACCTGACTCAGAATGACCCAACCTGACCCAGACTGACCCAATCTGACTCAGAATGACCCAACCTGACCCAGACTGATTTAGAATGACCCAACCTGATTTAGAATGACCCAACCTGACCCAGATTTACCCATCCTGACTCAGCAAATCTGCTCACCTCGCCCCCGCAGTCCTCCTCTTTGTCCGGCGCGTACCGCTCCAAGGCGGTGCAGCAGGCGGTCATGAAGGCCCGCCTTGCGGCGGCGGCCTGCCGCAGAGGCCGACAGCCGGCCATCAGTCGGCGAAGCGCTTCAACGGCCAGGCAGAAGGCGGCCAGACTCTCCGAGGCGCCGGCGGACACCAACGATTCGCCGGCCTGGGCGATGCCAGCCAAGGCGTTCGGCGCCGCCCGCTCCAGCCGCTCCCGCAGCCGGACGCAGCCGGCCAGCTGGCTGAACAGGTGCGCCGCGGCCAGCGCCGTCTGGGCCGCCAGGCGCTGAGTCTGGCGCAGCAGGGCAGCCACCAGACCGGCTGGTTCGGCGCAGCAGCCGCAGAGGCGGTCGCAGGCGAGCTGCCCGATCTTCGACAGGGCGTCCAGCGCAGCCTGGCGAGCATCCGAGGCGGATGGCGAAGCGCCGTTGAAAGCGACAACATCGACAGCGCGGGCGGCGAGCTGGCCGGGCTTGCTCAGCTGGGCCAGCTGGTGGCAGTTCTCAGAGTCCTCCTTGGCCACGGCGGCGGCGAGAGTCAGCGAGGCGGTGAGCAGGTCCAGCTGCGGAGAGGGAAGGTCGGACCTGATCGTATCGCATGACCTGGCTTTGGCCTAACCCTCTTCGTGACCTTAATTGACCTAACTATTTTCGTGACCTTAATTGACCTAACTATTTTCGTGGCCTTATTTGACCCAACTATTTTCGTGACCTTATTTGAACCAACTACTTTCGTGACCTTATTTGACCCAACTATTTTCGTGACCTTATTTGACCCAACTATTTTCGTGACCTTATTTTACCTAACCATTTTCCTGACCTTATTTGACCATTTAAACATTTTCGTGACCTTATTTGACCTAACCCTTTTTGCGACCTTATTTGACCTAACCATATTCGAGACCTTATTTGGTCTGCCTATACCTTTGACCTTATTTGACCTTGGATATACTATACTTCTGAGACTTTTCTACCTGGTTATTAAACCCTACATGTCTGACCCCATCCCAGTTTGTGACCTGAAGCGAGGATATCTCGTACCTTATGGTATCTAACTTGACCTAACCGTATCTGTGACCTTATCTGACCCGACAATATCTGTGACCTTATTTGACTCTGCAATATCCATGACCTTATTTGCCGCGACCCTAATCTGGATAAACAATGCCCACCTGAGCATCAGTCATGCTCTCGAGCGGAACGGCCAGCGTAGTGACCACCACCTGCTGCTTATTCAGCAGGCTGAAGCCGCTCTTAGCTCGGAATAGGGCGCGCTCATTGGCGCCAACTAGCAGCGCGGCGAGGCAGCGCATCCCGGCGGCGTAGTAGGCGGTCGGCTGGTCGCCCCTGGCCAGCCGGTAGATCAGCATCTCCACTGAGTTCCCTCCGCCGCTGCTGAACTCCTCCAGGGCGCGAGCTTCGGCTTTGCGAGCCGCCGACAGCCGGTCCAGGTCGGCCAGGCAGCGATCGGCGTGGCCGGGAGCCGCGTCCGAACAGGATGACATTCGGCTGTAGGCTTCGCGGGCCTCGGACAGCCGGTTTAAACCGGTTAGAGCCTTGGCCTTGGATGGCGGTTGAGAAGCTCTTTGATTTAGCCGCCTGGGTGAACATTCTTATCTATTCTACTCTCTCCGGTAGATCTCACATCTATTCTACTCTCTCCGGTAGATCTCACATCTATTCTACTCTCTCTGGTAGATCTCACATCTATTCTACTCTCTCCAGTAGATCTCACATCTATTCTACTCTCTCTGGTAGATCTCACATCAATTCTACTCTCTTCAGTAGTTCTCATATCTATTCTACTCTCTCTGGTAGATCTAACATCTATTCTACTCTCTCCAGTAGATCTCACATCTACTCTACTCTCTCCGGTAGATCTCACATCTATTCTACGCTCTCTGGTAGATCTCACATCTATTCTACTCTCTCTGGTAGATCTCACATCTATTCTACACTCTCTGGTAGATCTCACATATATTCTACTGTCTCTGGTAGATCTCACATCTATTCTACTCTCTCCCTGGTAGATCTCTCATCCAACTTTCTGGTAGATCTCACACCTATTCTATTCTTTCTGGTAGATCTCACACCTATTCTATTCTTTCTGGTAGATCTCACACCTATTCTATTCTTTCTGGTAGACTTTACATCTATTCTACTCTCATCGGGACCCTCACAGCTAAAATTCACCCAGGTTCGATTGCGTGGCGCGGCCACATAAATTTGCAGGCTCAGATCTGCAACGCACCTGGTGAAAGAACGGCTTGGCGCATTTCTCTCTGGTTAGGAAGATGGCAGCCTCGGCGTCCGCCAGCGCCTCCTCGAAGCGGCCCTGCTTGACGTAGCAGTTGGCTCGGTTCTGATAGAGCAGCTCAAAGTCTTTCGCGATGGCCAGGCCGCGGGTGTAGCAGTCCACGGCCTGGTCATAATTGGCCAGTTTGAATTGCGCATTGCCGCGGTCTTTCCATTCAGCTGCTCGGCGCCGATTTCGTTCGCGCCTGTCAGCGCGCTCGGCAGCATCGCGCTCAATCTCGCGCATGAAAGCTGCCGACTCGGCGGCATTGGCTACAAAAAAATAAGCAATAGCAGACAACACTACTGTGAGTAGAATTTGAATTCAAATGAAAAATACATTACATACCTGATGCATTTCCATTTGATGAGTCTTTTGTGATTACTGTCCTGTTGGTTTCTGAAGTGATAAGGGTGATGTTCAGTTTGGATTGTAAAGGAACTGAAAAATTCAATGATGCATTTATATATAGAGCAGGAATATGCATAAGGATTTATAATGTTATACCAAGATTCATAGCAAGATTAACAAAAGCTTTTATGATTCTAGTATAATAGTATAGCATCTGGGTCACAATCTTGGTAGAAATATATATCAAAAGCAAATCATAGGTCTTGATAATTATAGCACAGGCCTAGCTAAGAATTTTTAGGGAAGATCATTTAGTGCTTTAATGATTAGACACTATTTTACAAAGATACAACAAGAAAAATAGACTATCTATAGTTGCAAAGTATAGAAAAGATAATAATATTAATACTTTTCAATGGAATTTAGATAAATTACATTTAAAACATATATACTTACTTGTTCTCAGATCCTCAGACCCATCTTCAAGTTTTTTTAACAATTTGTCAGCAGCATCAAGTGTTGTTGGATCATTCGATGTTGCAAGTTGCTTGATGCACTCTGAAACATCTTCAACTTTTTTAAGAGCATCAAGTTCTTCTGTCATTCTCTAGCATGCATATAATTTTGGTACAATGGTATTGATTAAAAACAATGAAATTAAGGCCAAGGTGGGGCAACAGCAAAGCTTTTTAACTTAATTTTCAGCACAGCACAGGCGGGACTAAAATTGGGGAAAGGCAACTAATGGATCGAGATTCAAGATATGCCAGTGAACTGAGATCGTTGCCTTTCAAAGGTTTTCTGAAATAAGTTTTTATTTTTATTTTAATTTAAACCACAACCACTATACTGATATCATCAAATAAAGCCAATCAATGCTTGTTGGACCAAAGTGTGATGAAAAATATATCTTAAAAATAAGAACCCTGCCACGTTCCTGTAAATATGCATTGTCAAAATTAAGTAGCACTTTAACAATATTTAACAATTTTATTGTTTAAGAGCTTTTGCATAAATTTCCTAATAAGAATAATTTTTGAATGTAACGTAGAATACTTTTTGGTGAATAATATTTGTATCGATTAAAAGTTTTCATAAAATTTCAAACAATATATTTTCTAAGAACTGAGGCTGCATTTTTCTTTAAAAGACCCGACGTCCCGACCGAAGCAATGTTGCTAAGCAGCACTGCTCTGTTGAAGCACATTAATAATCAACTATCGTATGTGTTAGTGCTTATCAATCCGTTTTAAATCAGGGCTGTAGATAATTTAACGGCTTATTGAACTGTATATATTTCAATTGACCATTGGCATTGACATAAGTCCATAAGCCATAAAAGGCATAACTAACCATAGTCAGTCCATGTTGCTGTAAGCTCTATCTATTATTGCTATAGCCATAAGTATAAATTAAATTGCATCTTTTACAACTTTATTATTTTTATAATAATAGCTAGGCCTACATTTAATTTACCTACTATTGTCTATTTCTATATTATACATTGACACATTGTGTCCTAGAAATTTTCTGGAATAGAACAATATTGTGTCTCACAACAACAAGACTCAATTTGTTGTGCCTTTATATTATTTTCTCAGAAGTACCTTCAACCAGCCAAAAATAAATAGACTAGGCTCTTTTTATTCATTTTCTAACTTAAACAATGTCAAGAAAGAAGTCAATATTGCCATGGGGTATTTTGCTTCATTTTGGATTTAGAGTCTTAAGAAGAAGACTTGCATCAGGAGAATAGCATAGCATACATTAAAATAAAATTTTGGAAAACAATTTGTACATTTTCTATATGCCATTTGAGTGCACAATTTTTATGCCCTAGTTTTAAAAAAGTTAAAAACTATATAATAGAAATTAAAGTCAAACATTTAAAATTCTAACTTCTAAGTTACTCATAGATTAACAAATATTAGTAATGTATTTTATGATGAATTTGCTATATCTGCCAAAAATTTTATTTGCCATATTCTTTAAGAAACTTAGATTAGGACCTGATTGCAGCGCATGGGCATTTTGGCGGACGGCGTCCGGCGCGGATCTAATACGGCGCGGCGCGGCGATTAGTACGGGGAGCGGCGATTAGTATGGCGCGGCGCGGTACTAATTAGATGCCGAGGCATTTAGGCTTGATAAGACAGTCATAGTTAATTGTTAATTTTGCTTTAGGGTTTCTTTCACAGGTAAGTCATTTCACAGCGTGGCGCAGGTTGTGTAGGCGTCTGGCGTACTTAAGCCATGCGCTGCAATAGGGGATTAGGATATATTGTAATTGTATCAAGTATATTAGAAATCCTTGTATGCACTAGAATTCTCCATGGTATTTATAGAAGACACCTTTTTTCTTATTATAGCTTTCAAATAGATATCTATTAAACATATATAGATAACTATTTAAAGTTCAATACAATAATGTTTGTATTATATGCATATATTACCGGCTTTAACTAATTAGTAACTACTGACTACTTAATCAAGAAAAGCACTTATCAAAAATACCATCTAAAGTTTTTTTGAGTCAATGCTTTTGATATATGATGATAGATATAGTAATCTGCATACTTTTATTTAAAAAATTTTCAGTCAGTCTCTACTTAGAATCCAATTATGAAGATTGCAATCATTGGACAAAGTGCTTTTGGTGCTGAAGTGTTTAAACTATTGCAGTCAAAAGGTTATGAAATTGTTGGGGTATTCACTATTTCTGATAAAGGTGGAAAAGAAGATATTCTTGGTGAGTTCCAATATTGGTATAAAAGTTTGTAGTTGTGTGTTTGACATGCGATGACCTTTTATAACCATTTTCGTTGTGATGGTAACAAATTTCTTCGCAGCTCAAGCCGCCGCCGCTGCAAATGTGCCCGTGTTCAAGTATGCCCGCTGGCGAGTCAAAAACCAGGTTTGAGATTTGTGGGAGATGTCAGATGAGCCGTCCGCTATGGCGTCAGGTTGGCTGGGAGTTTTTGGGTGTGTCATGAAAGTGAAGAATCTCATGGGGTGTGAGAACGTGAAGAATCTCATGGGGTGTGTCATGAAAGTGAAGAATCTCATGGGGTGTGAGAAGGTGAAGAATCTCATGGGGTGTGTCATGAAAGTGAAGAATCTCATGGGGTGTGAGAATGTGAAGAATCTCATGCTGTGTGTTATGAAAGTGAAGAATCTCATGGGTAGTGAGAACGTGAAGAATCTCATGGGGTGTGAGAACGTGAAGAATCTCATGGGGTGTGAGAACGTGAATAATCTCATGGGGTGTGAGAACGTGAAGAATCTCGTGGGGTATGAGAACGGGAAGAATCTCGTGGGGTGTGAGAACGTTAATAATCTTTTGGGGTGTGAGAACGTGAAGAATCTCATGAGGTGTGAGAACGTGAAGAATCTCATGAGGTGTGAGAACGTGAAGAATCTCATGGGGTGTGAGAACGTGAAGAATCTCATGGGATGTGAGAACGTGAAGAATCTCATGGATTATGAGAACGTGAAGAATCTCATGGGATGTGAGAACGTGAAGAATCTCATGGATTATGAGAACGTTAAGAATCTCATGGGGTGTGAGAACATGAAGAATCTCATGGGGTGTGAGAACATGAAGAATCTCATTGGGTTTGAGAATTATAAAACACATTGAAGTTTTAAGCCCTTCATCATGTTTCTTGTCAATTGTTAATTCTTCCAGTAATTATTGTATTATTCATTAATACTCGACATAAATATTGGTCAAATTTCCGCACACAGGTGATCCCGGAGATATTCGAAGAGTACAAATCCCTTGGCGCCGAGCTGAACGTTCTGCCGTTCTGCTCCCAGTTCATCCCCATGGAGATAATCAATTACCCGAAGCACCAGAGCATTGTTTACCACCCGTCCATACTGCCAAGGCACAGAGGTGCCTCCGCTATCAACTGGTAAGGCGTCCTGCAGCTCACAATTTAAATTGATTTGTTGGGGCATCTCATGATAATCTCCTTGGCAACCGCACACAGGACGCTAATCCATGGCGATGAAATCGGCGGGTTCAGCATATTCTGGGCGGATGACGGGCTGGACACGGGGCCCGTGCTGCTGACCAGGGAGGTGAAGATCGAGCCTGATGACACGCTGAACTCGCTGTACAAGCGCTTCCTCTTCCCCGAGGGCGTCAAGGCCATGGTGAGCCGGTCGGTCTGTGGTGTGGGGGGCATCGTAAACCAGGAATATCATAAACCCGAAATATCACGAACCCGAAATATCACGAACCCGAAATATGAATATCACAAACCAGAAATATCACAAACCCGAAATATCACAAACCCGAGATATCACAAAACCTGAAATGTCACAAACCAGAAATATCACAAACCCGAAATATTACAAACCCGAAATTTATTACAAACCAGAAATATCACAGACCCGAAATATCACAAACCAGAAATATCACAAACCCGAAATATCACAAACCCGAAATATCATAAACCCGAAATATCACAAACCAGAAATATCACAAAACCCGAAATATCACAAACAAAAAATATCACAAACCAGAAATATCACAGACCCGAAATAACATAAACCCGAAATATCACAAACCCAAAATATAACAGACCCGAAATATCACAAACAAGAAATATCACAAACCCAAAATATCACAGACCCGAAATATCACAAACCCGAGATATCACAAAACCTGAAATATCACGAACCCGAAATATCATAAACCCGAAGTATTACAAACCCGAAATATCACAAACCAGAAATATCACAGACCCGAAATAACATAAACAAAAAATATCACAAACCAGAAATATCACAAACCCAAAATATAACAGACCCGAAATATCACAAACAAGAAATATCACAAACCCGAAAATATCACAACCCGAAATATCACAAACCTGAAATATCACAAACCCGAAATATCACAAACCAGATATCACAAACCTGAAATATCACGAACCCGAAATAACATAAACAAAAATATCACAAACCAGAAATATCACAAACCCGAAATATCACAACCCGAAATATCACAAACCCGAAATATCACAAACCCAAAATGAAATCACGAACCCGAAATATCACAAACCCGAAATATCACAAACCCGAAATATCATAAACCCGAAATATCACAAACCAGAAATATCACAAAACCTGAAATATCACAAACAAAAAATATCACAGACCCGAAATAACATGAACCCGAAATATCACTAACCTAAAATATAACAGACCCGAAATATCACAAACCCGAAATATCACAAACCCGAAATAACATGAACCCGAAATATCACAAACCTAAAATATAACAGACCCGAAATATCACAAACCCGAAATATCACAAACCCGAAATATCATAAACCCGAAATATCACAAACCAGAAATATCACAAAACCCGAAATATCACAAAACCGAAATATCACAAACCCGAAATATCATAAACCCGAAATATCACAAACCAGAAACATCACAAACCCGAAATATCACAATCCAGAAATATCACAAAACCAGAAATATAACAAACCCGATTCGATTCTCGGAACAATTTCTGTCCTTGAGCAAGAAGAAACTTAGCTCTGCATTGCTTCAGTTCACCCAGCTGTAAAATGGGTTCTGGGATAATTGAAGGTGTTTGGCGGCCCCCCCCCTTCGAGCTTATGATGAAAAAATTGCCTTTCGGAGTTGTAGTTTATCCGCTAAACTTTGTCCAATCTTTTTCAAGTACAAAGTGTCCTTATTGTCGTATATAATTTTCTCAATATTGTACTTTGAATAGCGTCTGCTTGTAATAATAAGTTCAAATTAACTGAGAATTTTCTTCAGTCTATTACCAGACTGCAAACTAGTTATAAGAAAACTGGTTGGTCTGGGGCTTGATACATTTGTAATAACAGAACCAAAAAGTTATCAGTGGATTTCGCCAATTGGACAGCTCCATAGCTACTTGCGTGGCTGCGAGGTCAGAGTTGTTTGCGGCAGAATTAATGAACCGGCTGAAATCGAACCAACCGGTTTCAACTGGTTTTGTTTTTTGTTTGCTCGCCGTGTTTAACTAGCAGTTTAGAACCGCTGTGTGCGCCTTTCTATTGGGTCCTAGATAAGTTGGGCAAGCGAAACCGGCTGGCCGGGTCACGTGATCTCGGCTAGCTGCCCTGCCTGTTACCGCACGCACTGGAGTGGCCACACCCCCTTCTTAGCGAGAGATATTGTAAATAAGATAGAGAGCCAGTAATCTAGCTCGTAGTTTGGTGCTGGAATTCTTATACGAATTTTAGAATCTTAGTCATTATTTTATTCTTAAAAGTCTTAAAGTCTTATTAAATATAGGTCTAACTACGAGCGTAATTTATTGCTTATTGAGATTTTTGGTTTCTGGAGAAGCATTTTGTAACGTGTCTCGGTAATAACTCCCTAATCCTTAGTGTTTAAGTCCTAACTCCCAACTCCTAAATCCTTATCGCAAAATTTCAAACCCCAGACCCACCAAAACTAGAATCCCAACTCCCAAAACTAGAAATCCCAAACTCCCAGAACTAGAAATCCCAAACTCCCAGAACTAGAAATCCCAAACTCCCAGAACTAGAAATCCTAAACTCCCAGAACTAGAAATCCCAACACACATAACTAGAAATCCCAACTCCTAGAACTACAAATCCCAACTCCCAGAACTAGAAATCCCAAACTCCCATAACTAGAAATCCCCAACTCCCAGAACTAGAAATCCCAACTCCCAGAACTAGAAATCCCAACTCCCTGAACTAGAAGTCCCAACTCCCAGAACTAGAAATCCCAACTCCCAGAACTAGAAATCCCAGCCTCCTAGAACTAGAAGTCCCAACTCCCAGAACTAGAAATCCCAACTCCCAGAACTAGAAATCCCAACTCCCATAACTAGAAATCCCAAACTCCTAGAACTAGAAATCCCAACTCCCAGAACTAGAAATCCCAACTCCCAGAACTAGAAATCCCAAACTCCCAGAACTAGAAATCCCAACTCCCAGAACTAGAAATCCCAACTCCCAGAACTAGAAATCCCAACTCCCAGAACTAGTAATCCCAACTCCCAGAACTAGAAATCCCAACTTCAGGACTAAAAATCATGGCAACACATGGCTAGAAATCCCATTGATAAAAATGCCACCACTTCCTGTCGAGTATAAGTGAAATCCCACATCTCCAGTAGCGCCTGCTCCCCATCAAATTCGGCAGGGCGAGGCCGTGGACCAGATCGCGGCCGGCTCGGCCCCCAAGCTCGTGCAGCCAGCCGAGGGCGCCACCTACGACCCCAAGATGACAGCGGAGCTGGCGAAAATCGACTGGGCCACCACCGGAGCCACCGCCGTCCAGCTGCACAACTTCATCCGCGGCTGCGACCGAGTGCCCGGAGCCTGGGCCCTGGTGAATGGCGAGCGGGTCAGCCTGTTCGGCAGCCGCCTGGTCCCCGCCGGCCAGCTGCCCACCGCCGCTGCGCCCAACCCCGGCCAGGATCTGCTGATTGAAGGCTACGCCGACGGTGGCCGCAAGCCGCCGCTGACGCACGCGGACGGCCTGCTGCTGTTCGGCCTCGATGGCAACTGCGTCAGCGTGGCGACAGCCCGACTGGAAGCGTCCGGCAAGACTGTACCGGCCAAGCAGCTGGGGCTGTCGCCCGACCAGGTGGGCGGTGGATGTCGATTTCAGTACACACTACAATCCAATATCTCGTACTTATTAGTCAATCTAAATTTAAATCCGCTGTCTCGTCCCCGGCCAATGTACATTTGAACTTGAAATCTCGTCCCCGACCAATGTACATTTGAACTTGAAATCTCGTCCCTAGCCAATGTACATTTGAACTTGAAATCTCGTTCCCAGCCAATGTACATTTGAACTTGAAATCTCGTCCCCGACCAATGTACATTTGAACTTGAAATCTCGTCCCTAGCCAATGTACATTTGAACTTGAAATCTCGTTCCCAGCCAATGTACAATTGAACTTGAAATCTCGTTCCCAGCCAATGTACATTTGAACTTGAAATCTCGTTCCCAGCCAATGTACATTTGAACTTGAAATCTCGTCCCCGACCAATGTACACGAGCCTGAAATTGCCTTTAAACCCACAGGCCGCGGCCGGAGTGTCCAACTTGACTGACGCGGAGTCGGCGATGAAGCCGGAGCTGCAGCGCATCTGGCGAGGCATCCTGGCCAGGGAGGGCGACTTGCCCGACGATCTGGACTTTTTCAAAGCTGGCGCCGGCTCCATGGACGTCACTCGTCTGGTTGAAGAGATAAAAAATTCGATTCAAGTGTCGCTTAGCAACGAGGAGGTTTACATGGCAACCACGCTGGGTGAGCTGTTTGCGCTGATTGTTCAACGCAGCCGGGCCGGAGCCGACGGTGCCGGCAGCTTCCAGTACGACGCGGTGCGCCTGCAGGCCAACGGCATGGAGGTGGCCTTCCCGCGCCAGGCCTTCATCAACAACCGATTCGTGGATGCGGCCAGCAGCAAGACCAGCCCCACTGTTAACCCGTTCACCGAGGAGGTGAGCGCTGCAGCCTCCCAGATCCTCAGGCTGTACCCAGGACAACCTTCCAGACCCTCAGGCTGTACCCACCAACCTCCCAGACCCTCAGGCTGTACCCACCAGCCTCCCAGACCCTCAGGCTGTACCCACCAGCCTCACAGACCTTCGAGTGAACACCTTGAAGCAGCAAAGCCATATAGCATCATCCCACTCTGCCAACAGGTGATCTGCGAAGTCGCCTTCTGCGGCAAGGCCGACGTTGACGCCGCCGTGGCCGCCGCCTCTGCGGCCTTCCACTCCGGCGAGTGGGGCCGCATGAACGCGCGCGACCGCGGCCGTCTGATGTTCCGCCTGGCCGACCTGATGGAAGCCCACAAGGAGGAGCTGGCCACCATCGAGAGCCTGGACTCCGGCGCGGTGTACACCCTGGCTTTGAAGACTCACATCGGCATGTCGATCGATTCGTTCCGCTACTTCGCCGGCTGGTGCGATAAAATACACGGCCAGACAATCCCGATTAACCACGCCAGGCCAAACCGCAATCTGACCCTCACCATCCGGGAGCCCATCGGGGTGTGCGGCATCGTCACGCCCTGGAATTACCCGCTGATGATGCTGGCCTGGAAAATGTCCGCCTGTCTGGCTGCCGGCAACACTGTGGTAAGATTTTTTATCATAGCTCGTATCTAGTTTATTTTTTGACTGGTCGACACTACTTAAAGTAGGCAAGTCGAGAATATGTGTGTTGTTTTTTGTGTCACCGCGTCAAAAATTCACTGTTTTTGTTTGCAGATTCTCAAACCGGCTCAGGTGACCCCGCTGACCTCTTTGAAGTTCTGCGAGCTGGTCGCCCGGGCCGGTTTCCCACCCGGCGTGGTGAACGTCCTGCCCGGCCCCGGCGCCGCGGTTGGCCAGTCGATTGCCGAGCACCCGGAGGTGCGCAAGCTGGGCTTCACGGGTTCAACTCCGGTCGGCCGCACCATTATGGCTGCCTGCAGCGCCAACGTGAAAAAGTGCAGCCTGGAGCTGGGCGGCAAGAGTCCCCTGATTGTCTTTGCGGACTGCGAGTTTGCCAAAGCAGTCAAAATGGCCTGCAACGGGGTGTTCTTTAATAAGGGCGAGAATTGCATTGCGGCCGGCCGCCTGTTTGTGGAGGCGTCAATTCACGACCGCTTTGTGGAGGCCGTCAAGGTTGAGGTGGGTTTGGACTGACCAGAACTGCCTGCTTTGCTGGGCCGGAATAGAAGCTGGTGGGCAGGCTTGGGTGGGGGTACAAGAGACAAAGAGAAGAGGAAAGCTACAGGGTGAGAAGAGGGTGACTACAGATGGTGAGGAGGGTAGCTATAGAGGGAGAAAAGAGTAGCTATAGAGGGAGAAGAGGGTCACTACAGAGGGGGAAGAGGGTCACTACAGAGATACAAGAGGGTTAGCTACAGAGGGGAAAGAGGGTAGCTACAGAGGGGGAAGAGGGTCACTACAGAGGGGGAAGAGGGTTACTACAGAGGGGAAAGAGGGTCACTACAGAGGGGGGAGAGGGTTACTACAGAGGGGGAAGAGGGTCACTACAGAGGGGAAGAGGGGGAAGAGGGTCACTACAGAGGGGGAAGAGGGTAGCTACAGAGGGGGAAGAGGGTCACTACAGAGGGGGAAGAGGGTTACTACAGAAGGCTTGCACGAAGAAGTAGATTAGGATTGAAATTGTTCCAGTTAAAGGAAATATGAGAGTCACGTGACCGATGGCGAACCCCGGCCTGATTGCTCCCGTCAGATCGCGAAGATGCGCATCGGCGATCCTTTGGACCGGGCCACCGACCACGGGCCGCAAAACCACCGGGCGCACCTGGACAAGCTGCTGGAGTACTGCCAGCGCGGCGTCTCCGAAGGCGCCAAGCTGGTCTGCGGCGGCCGCCGGGTGGCCGGCCTGCGCGGCTTCTTCATGGAGCCGACGCTGTTCACCGGGGTGCAGGACCACATGCACATCGCCCAGGAGGAGAGCTTCGGGCCCGTGATGATCATCTCCGACTTTCCCGACGGCGATATAGACGGAGTGCTGAGCCGCGCCAACGCCACGGAGTACGGCTTGGCCTCCGGCGTGTTCACCCGCGACATCTACAAGGCGCTGCGCGTCTCCGAGCGGATCCACGCCGGCACCGTGTTCGTGAACACCTACAATAAAACTGACGTGGCCGCGCCCTTCGGCGGATTCAAGCAGTCCGGCTTCGGCAAGGATCTCGGTTAGTCTTGACAGTTCACTATAGTACATATCGGTGGGGTCATTTGAGGTCACGGCTCTTGTCATTCATGTCGGCGGAGTGACTTCAGGTCACGGCTCTCTGGTACAGTCATTTAAGGATTGCTGTTATGGTCACCTACTTTGAGTGCGTTTTGACAGTTCACTATAGACGTATTGATGGGGTCATTTGAGGTCACGGTTCTCTAAGTTCATTTAAGGATACGTCGATACGATGCAGCGTATCGGATGTTTTCACAGCTACGTTTGTGGAGTCACGTCAGGACACGGCTCTCTGGAGGGTCATTTAAGGACACGTTTAGATTTCTTTAGGGACATTGTTAGGGACTACAATGCACAATTAATCGATATTTCAGGCGAGGAGGCACTCAACGAGTACCTGAAGACAAAGACGGTCACTATGGAGTTTTGAGCTATCCGCTGTCAGAACTGGTTCCACCAACTCAAACTCTCAAATGTTTTTGTCTTAATCTTGGTTTTGCTCTGCTAAACATTTTCTTCCCTTGTTGGTTTGCATGATGTGTATCATTTTTCGCCAATTTCATAAATACGGTTTGCCCCCGAGTTTAAGTCCTCGTGTCCATAGGTTTCGAAGTTGGTTTTTTACGCTTGAGTTATTTTTTCCTTTTTATTGTTTAAGTAGTCGGTTTCGGCAGTTAGCCATCGTGTGTCCCAATCATACCACTGTTAGTAGCTTGATCGGCAAAGTTCTTGAATATCGCCTTTATATTGTTTTACTGCAATATTAACAATAGCTACACCATTGCAAGTCATGCATCACGAACCCAAAACGCATCTTCAATAATGCCGCATTATGACGCTCTCGTCCATTGGTTGCTAGGCTGAATTACATCACTAAAACTGGCTGAATCATGCTCGAATGAATAAAAATTTCAATACGGACTTGATAAATAATCGAAAATTCAGGATGAATCATTTTTGCTAATCACATAAATTTTTGTTTCTAAGAATTTATATTCATTTGCACATAGTCCTACTAGCGTGGATCTTTTAGTAGCATAGTTTGTATGTGAACCGAATAAATATAGTTTAGCAAAATTTAGCTAGAGAGCTAATAGTTTAACCGCAGTGTAACTTTTCTTAGAATTTCCGGCTTTTCAGCCTTGTTTCTAAGAAACGCTCTTAGATCGCCCCGGATTACTCCATTAGCGGCTGCAGTCCGCATTCGTTAGTAAACAGGGCTAAGCAAGCTGGCTGAGTGGAAAATTTCACTTTTCACTTTAAACAGGAAGTTTACAAACTAAGGCGCTTTGAACGCTTCGTCTGATAAACTGCTGGTTCGGCTGCCTATTAATGGCCATTCTTAAGCCTCTGCAGTTTTAACTGGCAATTTATCAGAGTCGCGGGGGCGGTGGCTGGCCTGTCAAAGGTCAATAATTGCTGTAGCAGTGACCACAGTATGCATTGCATAAATATCTTTTTTCTAGCTCGTGTGGGCGTAAGGGCTGAACTTTCGCGAGTTTGACACCTGCTTCTTTGCATTTGCTTTTGCAATTTGCTTGCATCTCGATTGCTGCATTTATTAACTATTCAGCCGTTTACATTCCAACTTCCCCATCTAAATAGCGCTTCAATATATCACTGCCTAATGAGGAACCTGGGGCAGACATTTCGAGGTTTGAATCCCTTTACACTGGGTAGCTTATTCTAAATTTTGTGCTTGGATAGTTTTGCTTGTAAAGTTCTTTCGCTTCTGCATTAAAGTTCTAGGTGTCAGGGATGTTTACATTTTCGGGATGGTTAGGTTGTCGGGATGTTTAGGTTGTCGGGATGTTTACTGTGTCGGGATGTTTACTGTGTCGGGATGTTTACTGGGTCGGGATGTTTAGGGTGTCGGGATGTTTAGGTGTCGGGATGTTTACTGGGTCGGGATGTTTACTGGGTCGGGATGTTTAGGTGTCGGGATGTTTAGGGTGTCGGGATGTTTAGGTGTCGGGATGTTTACTGTGTCGGGATGTTTAGAGTGTCGGGATGTTTAGAGTGTCGGGATATACAGTTTGATGTTTAGGTGTCGGGATGTTTACTGTGTCGGGATGTTTAGGTGTCGGGATGTTTACTGTGTCGGGATGTTTAGGTGTCGGGATGTTTACTGTGTCGGGATGTTTAGGTGTCGGGATGTTTACTGTGTCGGGATGTTTAGGTGTCGGGATGTTTACTGTGTCGGGATGTTTACTGTGTCGGGATGTTTAGAGTGTCGGGATGTTTAGAGTGTCGGGATATACAGTTTGATGTTTAGGTGTTGTGACGGGCAGTTCTAAGGTTTAGGTGTCTTGTGAAGTTGGTCCTGTTACGCACCGTTAAATCAGACGTGCAGCTCCGAACAGAATGGCAATTATGTCCCCATCTGCTGCGGGATACTGGCTGGAGCATGAGTCGCCCTCTCCCCTGCCTACGTGTTTCAGGCACCCCACCCACGCATTGATGCAGATTCTGACGGGAGACTGCAGCGCTCACCCGCCGCCGCCACTCTAAACACAGATTTCTCGCTTTTCCGTGCGAAAGAGCACGGCAGCGCCTGAGCCAGTCCAGCATGCTGCGCTGGGGGTTGGGGGCTTCTCCAGTCTATGATGGCGAGCCCGTGAGAGGCGTTTCTCAAGTCTGGAATTCGAACTCTAGCTGCACATAAGAGCAGCGGGTGGGGTGGGAGGGAGTCAAATGTGTGCCGCTACTTGTACTCCAGTTTCGTGGTTTTCTGTGGGTTCTGTAGCGGGTTCTGTAGGTCTGTCGGTTTCCCTAAACAGCTGCTCGTGGAGCGGATGTGCTCAGAAGCGTGATTCGGCAGTAGTTCGAAATTTGCTGGTTTTATAAGCTGATTCCATGAAATATTACGCCAAAAAATATGAAGCGAGCTATCCGTCTACATTTATGTTGTCTAACTGAAACCACTCAACACCTTTGAGTCAAACTCAAAAACTCAATGTCACTGCAGGCAAATATCACTGCAGGCAAATGTCACTGCAGACAGATGTCACTGCAGGCCAATGTCACTGCAGGCCAATGTCACTGCAGGCAAATGTCACAGTGGAGTGGGTGAACTGCAGGCCAATGTCACTGCAGGCAATTGTGAGCAGGTACTCGTAATTGTCGTTGAACCTGATTCGACTGTCTACTTTTTTCCGAAGCTGGTTAACAATAGAACATACCAAAGCGGGGATACTATTACCCACCTGACAACTGTCACGAACACGAGGCTAACTTTTTTTGCGCACCTTCTCAAACAGGAATCAAGTCCCCAGCCCTCCGGACCGTCGAGATATTCAACGATTCTGCCAGAAGGTTGGATTTTCCTATAAGCGCTATAGTGTATTCAGTACACTCCTGTGCGCCAATCAGCACAGCGCCTCAGTGCCGCCTTGCAAAGCCTTCTAATTTCATCAGCACGTCGACCGGATGTGTCTGCATCAGCTCTGACTTCGTTGGTCACTGGCCTGCATCCAGGCGGAGCTTCTGAACCTTCAACAGGTGGCATCAGGTGACTATATGGACACCCTGACACCTCAACCCTAACCCTAATCTAAATCGTGGGCAGTCAAATGTACATGTAGGGCTTCCAGCTGGTGGACACCGAATCATACTGCCGACAGGCGATGCAGGAGATGCTGCATGCTGCTGACACTGGCGTGTGCCCAATACCGCCCTGCGAGGACAGGCCTGCTGTGACGCCACCCAAGACCTGTGACGATCCGACAGGCTTTCCGCATTGTAGCGAAATTCAAGCTGAAATTTGGCCCATGCAGCAGCGTCTTTCTGTTCGTGCGCCTGCATGCAGTCCTGCTGCTTGCTTTTACAGAGTTCACCCACTGCAACCAGCCATCATTTCTCATGCAGTTTCGGCCTGAAACCAGACAACCCTGCAGAGCTATAGATCTGATCCTGCTTTTGAGCGAAAGCAGACCAACAATGCCAGTTTGGAGTGTGCAAGTTTAAAAATGCTCTGCAGGCTGGCTTCAAATCTGGTTTGCTGTGATGAGGCGCAAACTGCGCCAAAAAAGGTACTCGGATAAAGCAAGGAGAGTCTTGTGTAGCGAAGCTCTGGTGCACGGATTTAGAAAGCTGATATCCGTAATTTGTGCAAATGAAAATGCACCAGCGCAGAAGCAGCAGTAGCCGGTAGCAAAAATCCCTTTTTCAATTTCTTAGAACTAAATAACAAATAAACCCCGTTTTGTGGGACACTGCTTGCACAGCCCCGTGCACGTGGGTAGGGGGGGGGGGGACGTGTCCCCATCCCCTCAGTAAAAGCTATGGTGGGACATCATGGCTCATGCCAATGCTTTGCCCCCCCCACCCACCCAACCTTGTGATGGAAATCAATCATTTTGCTTCAGGGCGACAAAATATAGCGCCTGTGGTGCCAAAATGAGTGCCCGCGACGCCAAATGAGCGCAGACAACAATGATAATGAAATAATAAAAATAATGTACAACTGTACATGTAGAATTCTTGGCTTGTCCTCCCCCACCAAAACATCCATGGAGAGGCCCCTACGTGGGTATGGGTAAGATTAAAACTTATTTTCTCTTTGTCACTTTCACACTCCCTAAGTCCCTAACAAAATGAACTGACCGCGCGCTAACAGAACGGGCAGGGGAGTGCAGTGGCGCATTCTTTCCTAACAAAAATATCTTGAAAGTCAAAAAATCATTTTCACCCCTAGCCTGGACTTCGACGAGACTAAGAATAAGAAGTACTTTCCTAGTGAAAGGAGAAATCCTATATACTAAAAATGAAATGTCTGTAACTAACTAGCTATGCGATAGATTTCAGAAAAAATGGCTCAACCGATTTTCTTCAAACTTGCACCATTTGATCAGAAATTTTCCTGGCACGGTACATGCATCTTGGCTAAGAAATTGCTCAATGTTAAAGGGATTAAATATTCGAAAAACATGCTTTTTGCAAAGGTCAAGCAAAATTTTCGACTTGAAATGCATTGTAAGAATGCTAGAGAAAAAACTGACTGGCTGAATTCCGATTGTGATAAAGATTGCATCACAACAAGTTGAAAACAGTGTCAAAGAAATGCACACACGACTTGAATGAAATTGCGTAACCATATTGCCAACTTAAATTGAGACTGATTCTGGCTGACTGAGAAATTGATTATGTCATAACTTTTTACTCTAACTAACTTGCTGTAAGAATTGAATTATAAGGGCCACAATTCATAGCCAAGATGCGAACAGACTGGAATGCTAATGTAGCGACCTGGGCTCGAATCTTAGTAGTGTAAAAAGATTTTTTTATCAAAACACCTTAAAAATACAAAACTGCTAAACATAATTGTTGTGTATGGACTTTTGGTTTAGCAAATGCACTAATGCTTCCCTTCTTTTGTATTCGGCATTGACTATTAATTTTTTACCTTTATGTTAAGACAAAATAATTAAATGTCCAACTGCGGCACTCTACTACAATATTGTTCCCTGTATTATTATATGCTACTATACGAGCGTACATGTAGTTGCGTCTCAAAATCATAAATTTTTGGTTGCTTTTGGACAAATATCTTCTTTTGCTTGAACTTTAACTTTAACTTTCCCTTTAACTTTATAGTTCGAAATTAATTCAACAATAAACTGCATCTTTCTTCTGTGCCATTGTTAGTACATGAAAGTTGCTCTAGTGGTCGCTACAGAGTGCTACAGACTGAGTGAGTGCGCTATTTATTCCATGGTCAGCTCAGCTGACCATGTTCGGCAGGAAAGGAGCTGCAATTCTGCGCCTCACTGGCCATAGACTACCAATTTTTTTTCTTGTCACCTTCTATTCTATGGCTATGGTCAGCTCTGCTAGCCACCCGGCATCTAAGGGTTAAGAGCCGAAGGCTAACAGTATTACAAAGGGCAAACAAGACGTGCGCCGGCTAGAGGCAAATAAAGCTTGTGAACAGCTCGTATTTTAAATAATGCTTCTTTGACTTGACTTTGATGTCAGATGGTAGCCTGGAGGCAATAGTCGGTATAGAAGCAGAAGAAGAGGACATAACAATAATAGAAGCGCAATGTCAAACATAGAAGAGCCACCATGTCGAACATTAAAGAGCCAACATTTCGAATATAAAAGAGTTACCATGTCAAACATAAAAGAGCCACCATGCCAAACATAAAATAAGCACTATGTCTGACATATACGTGACTCCATGTCAAAGATTAAAAAGCCACCATGTCAAACATAGAAGAGCCACCATATCAAACCTAAACGAGCCACCACGTCTAATATTTAAGAGCCACCACGTCTAATATTTAAGAGCAACCATGTCAAACATCAAAAAGCCACTGGATAAAACATAAAAGAGTTACCATGTAGAACAAAAAACAGTCACGATGTCGAACATAAAAGAGCCACCATGTAGAATATTAAAGAGCCACCATGAAGAACATTTAAGAGCCACCATGTCAAACATTTAAGAGCCACCATGTCGAACATTAAAGAGCCACCATGTCAAACGTTAAAGAGCCACCATTTCGAACATTAAGGAGCCACCATGTCAAACATATATGTGACTTTATGTCAAACATTAAAGAGCCACCATTTCGAAGCATTAAAGAGCCACCGT